>JASCZW010006300.1:0-101382 GCA_034211315.2 Aedes japonicus | reverse complement strand
GGGGTTACGTATTGCTCAATTTGTACGTATTTTGTGATTTTTAGTCTAAAAAACGCGAAGTGATCATTAACCTAACCTAAAGTTTATACGGAGAAGGAGTCCCCCCTCCCCATACCTTAAGTACTATTTGTCAATATTTTATGACTTTTAAAGAAGTCAACCCCGGCAATCAGATCAATGTTCGTCTTAGGAAGTTAGACCTACTGTGGGTTCAAATGAGCAGAAACCACCTGCTAAAACGCATTTGTTTCTGGTTAAGAAGGGTAAGGAATTGCAGGAAAAAGTCTCCTCAAAATCAAACAATGCGTACTGCAGAGGCCACACTACGTGGCGTAACGGATCATGTTCTGCTACCACAAATCCAGTTGCTAGTTGCCAAGTAGTATCGATGATCGGTTAAGCTTTAGAGAACTCAACACGTCTCTGATTCACGGAAAGGCAGAGCTACCTGATATAGAGCAGACTTGGTAAAAACACCAAATCGTTCTGCACAAGAGCCGAACTTGACTGCAAACACACCACCATGTGGGTGTAATTCACCACTTTAGTTTCGTGCTTATAGATGAACCCGCAATGCAATGCACGCAACACTAGTGTACAAGCTCGTGTTTTGCTTTTGACACCGTGTTTGGTTTTTGGGAAAATACTCGAGTCAAGTGGTTACGATCACAAGAAAGCTCTCAACATGACACTGGTTGCCACGGATAGAGCAATGCTCATCGGATGATTATAGAAAATTGTGTTTTCCACACGTGTTTTACGCAATCGGACACAATCGGGAACACTCGGCTGTGGTGTTTGCCGAAACATCCAGCACGATATCCGAATCCAAAACACGAGCACTGACACTGGTGTTGTATCCACAGCGTTGCGTGTTAGTCTGGAAGCACGAAGTCAAAGTGGGGAATTTAATGCACGTGCTAGCCTGGTAAAAAATATCTCGGCGTGCAGTGTAGTGTTTGGACATGACTAATGTAGAGAAGCTTCACTATCTCAAGAGGGTAGCAGGCTAAGCTAAGGCACTGATTGATCCGCTAAGAAATCGATCACGGATATCCATATGTTAGTGGATGATTTCGACCGTGTGATTTAGACCCTTGATCAAAACATTGAACCTGCGGAATATAGAGACTTGTTGCTGATAGAACTACTCAGTTCTCGTCTCCAGCCTACCACAAGACGAGGGTGGGAAGAACATTTGTCTACAAGAGAGCAAAACACTCTAAAGGACCTGAAGGACAACTACAACTACAAGGTTGCAGGGTATTTGACAGTATTTTCCAGTTTTTCTGTAACAAAGGCCCCCATTGGGGATTCCAAAATGGTATCAAACATCAATTTATATCCAAAAGTATCTATAGCCGTTATCTTGGATTCCAAAAGGGCATTGGACATTGATTTCCAGCCATTATTTGCCGTTTCCGATCCAAACATATTGATATGGCAAGTTATTTGACTGTAATTCTAACTTTTTCCGAAACAGAAGCTGCCATCTTGGATTCCAAAAGAGCAATAAGTTTCAATTTTGGGATGTAATTCAGGGCAGTTTGAAAGATTCATGTGCACGGGGACAACATGCATTGAGTTAATCTTATACCGTTCCAGCACTCGTTTAGAATAGTGACATATAGCTAATTCCGGCAGAAATAGTGGTTATTCATTGTAAAAGTTGTACGGAATCAAGTTGCACCACTTTTCAATGGATGTCACTTTTTACCCGTTGGGTATTTTTCTATTGAAATTTTGGATCGAATTCAATGCGTATTCAATACGCAGTGTAAGTTTCACTAGCAGATGTGCAATCGTTGCGAAGATGGAGTCGGAACAACAGCAGCGACGCAAAGAAATTTTGCGCACAAACCTCGAAAATCCGCATCTTTCTCATCTTGCTATCAGCAGCAAGCTGGAAATGGTATATTCTACGGTGTCTCGTGTTTTAAATCGGTACCACGAACCTTTGACTATCGATCGAAAAGAAAAACGTGGCAAAAATGGATCTCCGTATAGTGTTAAGGAAGCTTTCAAGAGGAATTCCAACTGTTCAGTTCGAGATGTGGCGAACCAAAACTTTCGTGCAAGATGCGAAAAAACGTGAAGGACTACAAAGTCCAACTACAAGTCCAAAAGGCGCCTAATCGCGATGAACGGCCGAATACGGTAGGCAAAACACGTGCACGGAAGCTCTACACCCAGATGTTTACGAAACAACATTGCCTCGTTCTGGATGATGAGACGTATGTAAAAGCAGACTTCCAGCAGCTTCCGGGGCTCCAGTTTTTCACTGCTCATCATAAATTCGATGTACCGTTAGAAAGCAGAAGATGTCAAAGTTTTCCAAAAACTATATGAATTGGCAAGCAATTCGCTCGTGTGGAATGCGGCGCACCCCGTTTGTGACAACTGGAATGGTCAATGGGCAGGTGTACCTAAAGGAATCCCTCCAAAAGCGTCGACTTCCTCTTCTGAGGTCACACGATGGTCCTACGATTTTGTGGTCGTATTTAGCCTCGTGCCATTATTTGAAAGAGGTTTTGGAGTGGTACAAGACTAAGGAGGTCAATTTCGCGCCGAAGCATCTCAACCCCCGAACGCACCGGAGCTGCGGCCAATTGAAAAGTACTAGGCCATCATGAAGCAGGCACTTCGGAAGCATCCTAAGGAAGATATAAAGAAAAATGGATCGCCACGCAAAAAAAAGTTGGTTCAAATGTTGTACAGAACCTCATGAGTAGTATATAGAAAAAGGTTCGTGCATTTGGATATGAATTGAATAAAACAAACATGGGAAAATATTCTTAACATGTTTTATTCTACTCCCTGAGAGTTTGAAGATGATTGGTTGAACGGGCGAATTTTGCCGAATATTTGTGTGTGTCGCAATTTGATTCCGTACACCCTTTACTGCTCCATAAATGGCAAAAGATGTTTTTGGAGGAATTCACTCATGTAAATTTCTCCATTGATGGAGCCTTTTTTGACGAACATTTCACTTTTCTTTGCACAGGATCAGATAGGTATTGATCAGCAGGCCACGGCCGTCTGATTGGTAACCAAAAGTATAGAATTGACTCGCTAAGCGGCGCTAGCATATGACCGAATCTTCTATATGCACAGAAAATTTATTCTATTCTTATTGCTAATGCATACTTCTCAATCTTTCTCTCTTTCCTTATGCTGTGAATTTCACTCTATTTTTATACCTCTGTTCCTGCCCATAGCAACATCATGCTCCCCTTTTATACTAGAAAAGTATAAACTTTATAGAAAAAGAAAAAGGACAGAGATAAAAAGTGGACTAACGCTGCCTACTTGTATTCTTTAGCGAAGAAGGTTCTTGTCTTCGGTTAAGTTGTACAGTGGCCAAGGCGTCACATAGTGAGAAAATTCGGAACTTCTTTCCATCGAAGCAATGACGCTCAACTACTGAACAACTTCCATATCGACAGGATAAAAAAGTACCTTCTGTTTAGGAAACTCACTTGTGCAATAGCGCCACATAGCGAAACAAATTTGAACTATTAATCACCGAAGAACCATGAACAACTGAATCGAAATCAGGCACGTTCTTCATGGCCTGAGTTGCAAGATATAGCATATTCGGGAGATAAGCTTACACACTAGCGCCACGTATAGAGACAATTCTGAACTTCTGTTAATCAATCAAAAAAAAACCTTGACTTGCTGAACAACTTTGTCCAAGACTGAAACCATCCATTTGGTCAGGATTTAAAGATAAAGCAGTTTTAAGAAATTTACTTGCACACTAGCGCCGCGTAGTGATTATTCTTTTTACTAATAGTCACCAACGAAAAGGCGTTGATCTATTGGGTAGCTTTGTGAAAAACAGAAACTACCCATAATCGTCTCAAAGGCTAGTTCGAAAGGACTAGATCTAGATCGAAAAGATCATTTTGCGAATATTTCTTTCTTCGACAATGTTGTTCGGTGGGTCAAGACCTTCTGAATGATGAACTTTTAGTTCAACATTTTCTCGATACGCGGCGCTAGTGCGCCAATTTACTTCCTGAAGGTGCAACCCCTGGGGATCCTGACCATTTGGAAAGATGTTTAGGGGTTATTCCGGGAGTCGAAGTGACGGTTGTCCTTGGTGAAGTGAGAAAAGTCACCTGCAAAACCGTGGCTCTCCATTTGACTTACCCAAAAGAGTCACGTCACTGCAGGTGACTTTTCTCACTTCACCAAGTGACAAACGTCTTTTTGACTCTCGTTGTCTTCGGAGTAGTGTTTCAGTGGAACAAGACCTTTTCATTGATGACCAACAGTTCATAATCGGAAACGCTATGCAGATAGCCACCAATGAAAAGGCATTGATCTACTGGACCCCTTTGTCGAAGACAGAAGCCGTCTAGATGATGAGGATAACAAGACAAACCAAGTTGGAATTAGTTATATTAGTTACGCGGACACGTCTCACAATATCGCATTCTACCGCGCCATTTGAGGAGTGCCTGTAATCAAGAAATACGCTGTTGGGTCCAGACCGAGTTTCTTGAGGAACACACACGTTGGTTTTACGTCTATAGGTGCTTCTGCATTCAAATGGTAAGGGAGAATCTACACGTGTTGTACAAAGTTTAACAGCGTGATAACAAGTTTTAATATCAGGGATCGTTCTTTCACAGATCGATATTTCATCATCGTCTTCTTTTTTTTTGGTTACTCCTCAAACTAAACTTACACTTTATTTTGGACCAGCTTCTTGCTCAACATCAGTTTTCTTCTCTCGTGTTCATCGAATCCTAAAATCATCGATTGTGTTTTCATCATCCTATCATCATCTTCGTCATTCTCAAAAAAAATATCGATTCCGATGGTCTTCAGCTTTTCCTACTCTCCTCTCTCAGTACCTTTTTTTTTGTTTTTAATTTTTTGTTATCTACTGTTTGTTGTTTTTTTTTTTCTTCAATTAACCTAAATAACAAGAAATCATATACTGTTGCACATTTCAACCACGGAGGTTCGTCCTGCTTGTTCGCATTTGAAGCACATTCTTTTATTTTCATTTTTTTTGCTTCAATTTCAAACTTTAAAAAAAAAATGTCTTACAACAATAAACAAACCCAAAAACTTAACTTAATACGGACAGGGGGAAAAACAAATAATAAAGAAATAGAACAGAGTAACATAGTGACTTACTTACAAACTAACAATTGGTAGTAAAAGTGAGGGGGTTTTGGGTGTGTGTATGTGTGTGTGTATTTGTTCATTTTGTTTTACATGTATGTGAGTGTGTGTGAAAGTGTATTTTCACGTTTTGTTCGATTCAGTTGATCACAAAAAATTCTACAAAAAAACCCTCAAACTAGAAGACTGGTTCCTTCGTGGTTTTTGGAAAATCCAAAAAAATATATTTAGTAAAATGATATGTATTACCCAACTTAAAGCGAAACAACACCGCTAGAAAACTCTACATTCGTTTGTGTGTTGGTTTGAATGCGCGTGTGAGTGTGTATTTATGTATGTTTAGTCATAGAACTGTCACCTTTTTTTTTGTGTTATCGAAATTGTTTTTCCTGCTACGTCGCACAAGTGTTGCCATCAAGCGTGTTGGGGGACGATGGCAACGATTTTAAATAGATTTGAATTCGGGAAACTTTCCTTGAAATTTGACTCGAGTGCATCTGAATTTAGTGTTCGTTGCTTCGTCGTCCGTGTGAACGCTAGCCTGATTGGAGGGGGTGGTTTCTATCGTTTCACGATACTGGTTGTGTGCGTGTAGGTGTAAGTGTGTTCTTCACTGCGCTTCCGACGGAACAGGCCAAGTTGATTCCCTCCCGGAAAGAGTTGAGTAACTGTGTTGACACTGACATGGAAGTCGAATTTCAGGTCTTAGTGGAGCTGATTTGGTAGGTAATCTTGCGTTGAGGAAAAATTGATTGAGATTACGAATGGGCAAACAAGAGTGACGCAAGATTCAAGTGGCTGAATGGTTTGTACACTCACATTTTAACAGTTCACAACTATCTAAACCAACGTCAACTTCATGTGTTAAATTGCTAACTAATATTTGTTGCAATGCAAACCATTTTTGTTAGTAATTTTACAAATGAATTTGCATAAATTTTCGAGATTTGTGTTCTGAAAAGGCGGCAGTCATATTTGATTTTAACTAGGACGTCAATGACGAACATCCCTATCGGCGAAAACCAACGAAAACGGTAAAGACTAAATGCAAACATCTTTTATAGTACACTTCTATACAGAGTTTATTCGCCGAAGGAAACGTTCGTCAGAGCATCAACTTCCAGTTTGACATTTTCAACTCTCTATGTTTCTGGGCGGGAATCCAACTTGCTTTCCAAACTGGCACGAAGTGTGTAACCGAAGAAAGTTTAAAACAAGATAAAAAGCAATCATAATATGCAAAAGGTTGCACTACAAAATGCATCAAAGCTCGAAGCTCAATAACGACGTTCTAAGGTAAAATTCCTGGGATTTGGGTGCCGACGATGGACTCCTTATTAAACTGTATGCTCTAGTAAAAGACAGATACAAAAATAGTAGTAGTAGCAGATTCAGTTCGGTTCTTCCTTGCCACAAACCGGGTAGGTCTTCTCTAAAGAATAGAAAATACTATTTCCATCTGTTCATCTGTTTGCAATGTTTCCGAATGGCCTGTATAAACACACAATTTCCTATTTTTTCGTTCGCATTCTCATTCTACTAAATCCAATTGTATATATTGATTGATTGGGTATTCTTCCTTCTTTTTTTCAAGTTTTCCTAAAGCGATATAGCATATCAGTGGAACTGTTTTTGAAACAGTCCAGTCTGTAGGTACTCGCATAAAAGCGAAACGTTAGTGAATAATACAAATTATCGTTTCTTCCGTACGGGAAACGAAAGTCGATCAGATTTTTGGGGGCCGCGTTTCACGCTTGCGTTCGAATCTCCATATGCGACAAAACAAAACAAAACTTTCTGTTGACTCCTAAATACTAAAAATTCCTACTGAAGGATCCACACATTCGCTCGCTCGCTCGCACCTCTTACAAATCTCATGCTTATCTCTCTCTGCCTCACTCATACCCGTTTGCTAATATTAGACACTTCCTATTAAGCTTAGCCTAGTTAATCCCCACACACGTTTGACTTAAATCTTAATCTTCACTTCATGTTTTACACCGTAAAAGGGGGATCTCTTCAGCGACCAACCGAACCCATTGCGTTAATAGTAGTTTTACTTCAGTAGTAGGTAGTAGCGATTCCTAGAAGTTGCCACGGCCGCCACCTCTCCGTGATTGATGGTTCTGCTTGCGCCGAGAACGGCGGTGAAGACGCTGCTGGTGCCACGACGATCGCTGTTGGCCACCACTGCCGTCATCGTTGTTGTCGTTGTCGTTGCTGACGGCCCGGGGTTATTGGATCTTCCGCACGCGCATCAAACCGGCCGCACTGGTCGAATCGTCGTTCTCGTCCCGGATCGACTCGACGAATCCGTTCGAGTTGCCGTTGCTGTAGGAGTTGGCCGCCGGCTTGGGCATGCCGTTCATGTAGATTCCGTTGCCCGTCACCTTGCGCTGGTGCAGTTCGTCGTCGTCGAGGACGGGCTGCAAAGGAGAAAGAAAGAATACAAAGTATTAGATTTATTTGCAATGGTGCTTTAATTACGCGGGTATGATATGCGCAAATGCCGGCGTGCGGAATGTGAAGGTGGGATATGATTTTCGCTTTTAGAGGCGATATTGCGCGACCCAGAACTTGAATGCTGCTCGGATTAACTAATGAGGCTGCTTGACCGGCCGGTATCTATCTACTCGGGGGAACGTTTCACAAGAATTGTCGCTGTGTTTCGAAGGCATCGTGGGAAGATGTCATCCGATGGAAAATTAATTCAATAACTGTAATTTGTTGGGAATAGTCTACATTGTGTCAGATTCTGGAATAATTCTCGACAGACATTCTCTTTTTGTGGCAGTGAGAAACTTCTAAACATTACAATGTATAGTTTATGTTAACACTCATCAACACGCGTGTGTTTGTGATGGTTTTTTAATGTGTTCATCATAGCATGCTGTGCGTTTGACTGTAATTTTCGTTTGTTAACTTGTGTGGACGGTTCAAATTTTTCATTTTCAAAATGTCGCGCATTTGACGTCAAAGATCGTTGAAAACTTATGGTTTTCATTCTTTAAGGTTTGACACATGGCTCCGTGAAAAGGATGTAGCTATGCGACAATTGGCGAAGCGCTTTGGAATTTATCACGCGAGTGTAAATTTGAGTGTTTGGGGAACACTGTTCTGTGAATGACCTGCCAGGAAGAGGCAGAAAACCCGGATTATCCAACTCTAAACTGGATCTGAAAGTGGTAGCTCTAATTCGGAAGAACAAATCAATGTCGATACGTGATTTGTCCAAAGAAGCAGGAACCAGCGTCGGAATGATTCAACGTATCAAGAAACGGAACAAGAGAAGCAGAAAATCGCCAAACAAAGTGCAGAACAGAAGGAACGCGCAGCAACAATGAAGATGATGATGATGATGTGAACTACCATCTAATGTAGCAAGGCAACTGCCTGTAGCACTGGACTGTTTTAATTAAACGATTTGATCAAGGTTGTACTGTGCTAAATGTTTCATCATATTCCTGTATGAAGGGCCAAAAACGTATTGTGGGCCCGTAAGCAGATACACTCACGCGCAACCCAAAGCTACAGGGGTCTAGAAAGAATCTTCTTCCAGAAACAAGTTTACATAAACCACACCAAAACCGAGCCCTCGCCTAGTAAAAAGTCCCATTAGATGGGGAGAAGAGCCAGCCCTTTATTCACAAAATGTTAACAACAGGAAGTTTGGCAGTCCCACTCTTCCTATCCAAATCGCTTCAATCGGGTACTCTGATGGTCCCTCCCTTTATCCCAACATATGATGTAGAAGGAACGAGCAGCAACACGAATGTTTCGGAACTCGCTTAGCAAATCCACTGAAATTGTCCAGCAATGTTTTGAACCGATACTGGATTTGACCTGCAAATTCCCTGAACTTATCCATCAACGAATTATGTATAAATATTTGAGAAGGTCTACGTATTTTGTTTTTGGAGTTCTACGGAAGTTTTTGGAAGTTCTTTTGTGGTATAGTAAGTATAAGAGTAACTCAAAGTATTTTTCGGAATTCTTGACAGATTTGTGAACTTTTGGTGGCGATTTGGAAAATTCTTCCATTAATCTGTTAGAATAATTTCCGCACACCGGTTCATTGAACTTCCAGCTAATTTCTCCTTACTTTTTTTTAGTTTTGATAGATTTTTAGAAGTTCTTAAGATTCAACAAATTTGTATTGAAGGATATTTTTCATTTCAACATAAACAGATATCCTGGATCTTAGAAAGTGTCAGCTGTTTAGTGGAATACCTGTAACTATAGACGAGAACAAATTTCCTGGAATTTCTAGGTAATAAATCCTCAAGCAACGGATATCCAAGATCTTTTTCTGAACTCATCAAAAGGAATTATCATGACAGTATAATCTATTTAAAGCAATTTTACGTACTTATTAAGAAATCAACAGAATTTCAACGAACCTTGAAAAAAAAATCTGAAATGCTCGGAAGATTAAAAAAAACTCTAGAAACAACTGCACCGAAGTTCTACATACAGCTTTTTGAAGGCTTTACAAACTTCCAGAAAGTTCAACAGCTTCACATAATTTCTATTAACAACTCTTTTGAAGTTCGCAACAAAATAATCATGAAAATTGAACGGATTTTTCAGAATTTCTACCAACATTTAGATATTCTTGCAACTTCTACGTACTTATTGCTTATGTTTTGAATGTTTCCTGGAGTTCTGAGAAGATTTGCGAAGTTTCTGAGATTTTGGAGCATTCCGCAAATTTAACCCACAGCTTCACGGGTTCTCCTGATTTTCTTAACCTTATACATCGGATAAACGGCGCTGAAGTTGTTCTGGATGATCAACGCATTTTAAATAGGATTGGGGAGATATTGCTGAAGCTGAACTGAAGCTGGATTGCAGCTGGATTGAAACTGGATTGGAGCTGATAAGCTAGATTGGAGCTGATTTATAGCTAGGTTGATGCCTAATTGGACAAGACTGAAGCATGAATTTAACTAGACGAAAGTTGGTATGAAGCTGGATTGGATTTGGATTAGAGATTGATTGGAGCTGGATTGAATCTGGATTAAAACTGAATTTGACCTGGATTGAAGATGGACTGAAGCTGGATTGGAGCTAGATCGGAGCTGAATTGTAACTGGATTGAATCAGAATTTAAGATGGATTGGAGCTGGATTATAGAGGGGTTGGGACTGGATTGATGATGGTTTTAAAATGGATTTGAGTCAGATCAATGTTGGTTCAGGGTTCTCCCTTATGCCTTGTTCAGACTGCAGAGTTATAACATGTTATAAGCCTATCTTGATGACGAATTTCTTGTTGGAATTATTTGACAACCGTTATAACATGTTATAACTCTGTAGTCTGGACAAGGCATTAGCTCAGTCGGTAAAGGCGCGGCTACAAAGCAACACAATGCTGGAGGCGGCTGGGTTCGATTCCCGGTCTGGTCTACGCATTTTTTGTAAGGAAAATTTCTCGACTCCTTGAGCATACGGTAAGATTGTACCTGCCACACAACCATACTTATGCAAAAATGGTACCTGGCATTGAAAGCTCTCAATTAATAACTGTGGAAGTGCATTTAGAACACTAAGTTGAGAGCAAGCAATAAGCAAATTGTGAAAGCAATAAACTTGAAATGAGAAAGAAGAAGAAGAAGTAAATTTAACACACAGTTTCACGGGTTGTCCTGATTTTCCATTAACTTGTAAAAACAATCAGATAAACGGCTCGGAAGTTGTTCTGCAAGAACAACAGATTTCAAATTGCATTGGAGAGATATTGGGGCTAGATCGGTGAATCTAGAAATTGGTTTGAAGGTCGACTGGAGCAGACTTTTTCCTGGATTGGATTAGAGCTGCATTTAAAGGGGCTAGATTTAAGCTGGGAAAGGATGGGATTGGTGTTGGGATTGATACTCAATCGAAGCCCGATTGGAGCAGGAATACAGCTGAATTGGAGCTGAATTGAAGCTGAATCGAAGCTGTATTGCAACTGGGTTGTGGATGGATTCGAACTGCATTGAAGCAGGATTGGAGCTGATTTGAAGCTAGATTGAAGCCTAATTGGACGAAACCGGAGCATGAAGTTAACTAGACGGAAGTTGAAATGAAGCTGGATTAGATTGAATTTGATTTGACGCTGCACACTTAGAATTATATGCCGAGTCTCGGCTTTCTGGAACCGAGATTCGCACAGCCAACCTCTCGGTTTCGATCTCGGCTTTTTTATGTTTACCGATAATCTCGGTTTGGATCAAACTGAAAATTCATATAACGAGCTGGGAATCTCGGCACGAGCAAACGGATATATCGGTTAAAATTCGAAACAAACAGAAATGAGGTTAACCGAGATTTCGGTTAAATTGTGTGTAAATATTCGAAATTATGAACTAGATTTTCATCGAAGATGGTATTTGCGTCGAGTCCGGCTGGAAAAAAGAAGGCCTGGGGCACATCGAGCTAGCTGGGCGGATCAGGTAAACCAAGACTTGGATAGCATGGGACGCAACCGAGGATAGAGAGTAGCAGTCATCAACATCGAATTTTAACTTTTTGGGTACCGGCGCATCCGTATGAAAATCTAAACTGTCAAAAACTGACGGAAGTAGTTGGGGGTGTCGGCATTTTTTAACCGTGCAGTCGTAAGATACTCTATCCGAATCAAAATGTTGATTCCGGATGTGGTTATTAAAATGCCACTGCAGCCCATCCACATAGCCCCCTACTATTTCTCGACTAAAGAAACATATTTTGCTCGACATTCCAATCTATAATGGCATAGTTAATTAAATTAATTTGTACTTACTAAAAATATCTGATAGTCTGGGTCACACAAACTGTTCTTGAGTTCAGAACATACCCAGACAACCACAAGTCGTATAACAAAGTTCAAATAGCATCGTATATTCCAATATTTTCCGTCAAAATCGCAATTAATTGTGGCCTTTATCGTATTATGTTTAAGTTAAATCGTAAAGAGTGCAAATTTTCGACTTCTATACGATGTGTCATTTATTAATCGTACTGCGTCACAAACTAAATCGGATATGCATTGCTAACCCTTGTAAATCGAATTTGTTATTACATATTCAAAGGCATACGATATCAAATCAACTCGTTTAAGAAAACAATCGAATTTACACGTATATGGCCTCAACTTTTGCATGTACAAGTCATATTTTTGCATTCTATCCGATTTGTTTACTTACATATATGTTTCTATATCATAAAAACAACTTGCAGTATACGTGCATTTTGGTTGTCTGGGTAATATCTACAGAAGTAACTATAGCGTTTTGAGCTATACAAAGTTACGCTACGTATACAACCATCCATATTCAGTGAATGTTTTCGAACGTAAAAGAAAACATTATGAGATAAAATGAGATGACCTAGGTTATCCAAACTGTCCATGAGTTCAGAACATAAGATTTATAGTTGTAACAGTAGTTTTTTTGGCTACATAAATTTGTATATGCATTCAATCATATTACATGAAACTTTTGGAAAGTCAACAATCATTATTTTATATCTTTCTGATTCTCTAGGTAAACCAAACTGTCCTGGAGTTTAGAACTTGAAATCTACGATAGTAACAGTATCCTTTTACGCTATACAAATTAACGTCACATATTCAAGCATATTCAGTGAATATTTTCGTAAGTAAAAATACGCAAGAAGATAATCTTGAGATGGTCTAAGTCATTCAAAAAGTCATGGTGTTCAGAACTTCAGATTTACATTTGTAACAGTATTTTTTAGGAAATACAAAGATACAATAAACATTCAAACATTAGTTCAAACATTATTAAATTAATATTCATACAACAAACATTATAAGGCAATGTGGCATCTGCTAGGTCATCCAAACTATCCTTGAGATCAGAACGTAGGACCTACAGTTGTAACAAAAACTGTCTGAGCTATGCAAAGCTACGAAGTGTATTGAAACATATTCACTAAATATCTTGGAAGACCAACAGGCATTGAGAGATAATCTTCGGATGTTCTAGATTATCCGAACTATCCTGGAATTCACAACTAAAAATCTACAACTGTAACTTTCTGGACTAAACAAAGTAACAATATGTATTTTCCCAAACCCACTTACATTTATAATCAGATATCTTGGGATGTTCCAGATCACCAAAACTGCCCATTGAGTTGGGATCTACAGTCCGTAACAGTAGCTTTATAACCTATAAAAGGTGACGATATGTATTTAAACACAAACAGTGAATCTTCTGTAAGGTTACCAGTCATTATCAGAGGATCTTAGGATGTTCAAGTTCATAAAAACTTACCTTGAGTTCAGAACTTAAGATGTACAGAAGTATCCATAGCCTTTTGAGCTTTACATATTCAATGAATATTCTGAAACGTCGACATACATCATAGGATAACCTTGTTAGCTGCAGGTTATTCCAGCTGTCCTTCAAAACTTAAGGTCTACAATTGAAACAGTAGATTTATGGGCTATACAAAGTTAAGTCAGTTGGTTTGGCATAGAATATCCGAATTTCAAATTTTCAAATTTCGATCTAATCGATCAAAAAATTTAGTTGAAAGAAATTCAAACTGGAAAAAATTTGGACGAGAAAAAGTTTCTGTAAGATTTTTTTACCCTTGAAAGTGTCCATCGATATATGGACGGTTGGTAGGGAATATATTTACTTATTTCGAGAAAAATTCCACCCAAATTAGAGATCTTTTTTTTTATAAACTGACCTAAAAAAATTTGACTCGATTTTTTTAGTGTAAAGCGAGTCCGGAAATACGAACTTTGTCGCGTGGTATGAGTTAACGTAAGAATTTTTTCAGTGTATGGTTTAGCAGTCAGTGGATCCTTGCGTCTTCTCGTCGACGTGTTTATTGCTTACTTTTAAATTGATATTTTGAAAATGGCGTCTCGACAACAGGATCTGCGAAATCTTAGTTCGGACATGCTGGTTGGAAAATCCCAAAACGTTCATAAAAAAGAATCGCAAATTCGGTCGGGGTGACGCAACAAAGGTCATCAGCAAGGTTTCCACAAACCAAAATAATTCAGAGGAAGCTAACTGAGCAAACAAGGTGAGAAACAAGTGGTGCAAGTATACAAGAGGACACGTCGATCAAACGTGGTGCCAAAAAAAAAGTGGATTTGCAAGACATTAAAGTGAGATTTGGACTTAGGTCATTCATCAAAGTGCAGAACAAACCTCGCCGAGATGATGAAGGGCTTGAAAAATCGGAAAGTGGTACCCGAAAACTATATGATTCGTTGTTAATCAATCAAACAGGTTGCATCGTACAGGACGATGAAACATACTTAAAGGCTGACTTTTCACAAATTCCTGGTAATAAATTCTTCACTTCGAAGGACTGAGGAAGGCTAGAGTCTAAGTTTAAAGAACAGAAGATGGAAAAATTAGCGTATAAATATCTTGTTTGGCAAGCCACCTGTACGTGCGATGAAAGCAGCCAACCATTCATCTCAGCCGGGAATATTACCAGTGAAATCAAAATCAAAGACAAAAACCCCTAGAGGAGCATTGACGGAGAAATGGTAGGAGGAAAATAATGTCATTGTAGTACCTCGTTCCATTAATCCTCCAAACTGTCCAGAGCTGATCGAGAAATATGTTGAGAAAAATATTTGTTTAGATTTCAGTTATACCCAAGTAACCACGAGGCTGTAATAGCATGCATATATAGGGCAAATGTATTACGTCTAGTGCATCATTGAAGTTGGATTAAAGCTGAAAAGGGCCCCACTAAGATCGAACTAATGCTATATCATTTCTAATGCCGTAAGACATTGCTGAAGTAGCTTTATTGCATTGGTAATGCATCACACATCCTTTAGCTAATCTAACGTTTGATTACTTACACGATGGCATCATCAATGCAGTTTTGACAGTTCAGGGGGGCTTATTTACGTGAACCTAGAATATTTCCGGTAAGATCGGTTTGCGATTTTGTGCTCTAAATTTAAGTAAAATTGCAGGAAAACAGACACCAGCGCTTGTTTTTACATCATGTTTGAATCTAATCTTACAAAATCCGGAAAAGCCAATGAAAATTTTCGGTTGACCGGTTCAAATTCTAACGCCTTGTAAACAAGCTCCCTGAACTTTTAAAAAAGTGAGGTTAATACATTCGGTGCAATCATCTATTGTGGCAAAGTCTACATGTCCAGAAAGTTTCGTTGACATCTGAGAGGTGTCTTGATAAAAGTTATGCTCGTTAGGGAAGGTCCATTAATTATGTCACGCAGTAAGGGGGGAGCGAGGGTTTGAGAAAACGTGACGATCCATACAAAAAAATTTAAAGGTCCATACAAAAAACGTGACAAGGGGGGTTTGTAAAAAGTCAATTTTTGCGTGACGTAATTAATGGACGTTCCCTTAGGTTCAAGAGCGTGGATTTTCAGGAAACCGTTGACTACCTATAGGGCATTACATGAAAAAAATTAACCTCACTTTTCACCATGAGAGTATAAGAGATAGCAACAACCGTCGTGTTACCCATCCTTGTTTTTCAAACACGAATATCTGAACACAAGGTCACCAGTATCTGTTAAATTTGAGGTATGACGTCACTGTGAAATGGTCCATAAGTTCCATGCGAAAATCAAATGATAACTCGTGACAACAAACGTAGCCAGAAGAATGAACGTTCGATTTTCAAAATGCTTTGATATTCATTTATGTAAACAGGTTCATTTTCAATATGAATTTTAAATTGTTAGAAATGAAATTCAATAAACTACAATGAATATCAATTACCCGTCGGGATCGTAAAATATGCAATGCCAGTCCAGAGTATATTCTAGGTCAACATTGCTAGCATCTATTCTTATGAAACGATGATGACGGCCCTGGTTGTCCCATGTTCGTATTAGGATGTAAAATCCCTTAATAATAAAAAAAAATCATCACCAGAGATGATATTCAGATTTCGTCTAATGAAATTCATGCTTACCGATTGATAGTCTAAACAACAGTGACAGCAAATGTTTTACCCGCAATTAGAGCCGACTTCATTCATGGCAGCAAACAAAATTCAGTTGGCATAGAAGTGACAGCGGTAACCAGAGTCGATAAAGAATCGTTATTATCGACTCTGTTTTTCACGTACACGGAAGAAAAAAAGTACCCTGCTCAAATAGTTGCGTGTGGGAAGCCAATTTTGGGTATAGGTATGTTAACCGACCCGTTGGGTATAAATAACTAACTTTTGGGTGAATTCTACCCAAAAGTAAGTTATTTATACCCAACGGGTCGGTTAACATACCTATACCCAAAATTGGCTTCCCACACGCAACTGCTCAAATGGGTACTTTTTTCTTCTGTGTAGACAACATCAGCAAGCTCAGCTGTCAAAATAATGACAACATTGTAAGTTGTGTCTGTTGTTGCTCGTTGCTCGCAAAATGAATAAAAAAAAACTTCATAAAACACAATCATTCACCAAAATCACTTGAAATGCTTTGACCAATGTTATTTTTTTTTTAATTTTTGCCAGTATTTCCATTGTCTTTCAGATCAGATATTTCGACACAAAATTTTCATTAGGGCCTAACTGACAAACGTAAACAATGGCTTCTTCCGTAAATTTCTCGTGACACAAAAGCTACCCATGTAAGCCTCCAATTCTATCGGATAGGTGAACACTTCCTCTTCGAAATGATCGTGGTGGATTGATTAGGCGAGTTTTCAATAACGAGAAATTTTAGGAACAAGCTATTGTTTACGTTTGTCAGTTAGGCCCTAATGAAAAATTTGTGTCGAAATATCTGATCTGAAAGACAATGGAAATACTGGCAAAAATTTAAAAAAAATAACATTGGTCAAAGCATTTCAAGTGATTTTGGTGAATGATTGTGTTTTATGAAGTTTTTTTTTTATTCATTTTGCGAGCAACGAGATTTCCAGAATGTCGAATGATTAGATTTCCATTTGACAGGTGACAGCGGGCCCAAATCAATTTGAGCCCAGGACATCCTGTCTACTGTCAATCACTGCCATTGATATAGGCTTGTCAATGGCCTGGCGGTAGCCATGAAAACTAGGAAAGTAAACAACATCATTACACTGGGATAAAATCATTTTTACTTCTCGTGGAAATTTTATGAAAATCCAAGGCACTGATTAGAGGACAAAAAAATCTACAAAATTACAAATTTTCTAACCTAGTCTAATGAAACACTGATCAAACTGGCTTCAGTCTAAAGCGAGCTTATGTCCTTTAATACAATGTACGTTTCACGACGATCATCTCCAACAACTTATAGTAATCAGGTCTAATCCAGCACGGTGATCTAAACCCTCCGAGACTCCAATGTTTCGTTTATTGCATCCAGCAAACTTTCAAATGTTAATGAGAAGCATTATGGATTGTTAAAATCAAGTTCAAACAATTTGTATAGACAAATCAAGCTTTCAAGGTTGCTCTGTTCGAAGACATCATAAAACTTTTTGTTCCTTTGCGAGCATACCTAACGCAGCAATTACGACCTTTCATAAATTACACACATTCGGTCGTTTTACGGCTGTGTTCTGCTGCTACTGCCACCATTCGCCCCTAGCGCCAGTTTACTGCTCGTGAAACTAGTGAACGTTTTGTACTTGAAGATCGTAAATCTTCTCGTGCGCCGAAAACTATGACGACGGCAGTAAAAGCACTTATCGTCGAGTGAGACAGTACTTCAGATGGGTTCCTGTTTGACCGGTATGAACCCGGCTTTTTTTTTGGCTCATAAATCAACCGAGAAGCCACAAGTCGAAGATCAACACCTTCGAATTTGTGTTTTTTCGCTTTTTTTTGTTATAACTCGGGATGGGTTCCAACCATCAAAGGATTATCATTGCGTTAGTTCGCACAAAAACAGAAACCCCCGGCACTACGGGAGGAGCAGAATAATTGAACCGAACTTGGCCGGTCAATATTGGCTTTTTATGGTACCTGCTTGCTTCTGATGGCAAATAAATAACCTTCATTACTTTGTTCCGTGTAGGTAGTTGCGGCTAAGCGGCATCGTCATGCGATTATGACCGATGATTGAAGGAGCCTGCGTGAACAATTTTTCACCTGCGCAGCGTCCGTGTAGGACGCAATGAGCACGGTGATTTTTTTGTTCAGCATGCTTCACCTTATTGACGTCAATCGGTAATTGTTGTCGGACAATTTGTAAGTAAATAAATTAACTTCGATTATCCACTCGTTCTGAGCCCCTAATATTGACGTTCTGTGGCGTGAGCGATTACCACTTACCATGCACGCTCCCTGGTTATTGTTGGCCAGGTCCCCGTTGGACAGTTTGTCGTTCTGGTACAGGTGATGTCCGTTGGCGAGGGTGCCATTGGGCGCACTTCCGCCATTCAAGGCATCGTACTTGGTGGATTGCAGCAGTTTGCTTTCGGCGGCCAGCCTCATTGCTTTCCGTTTGCTGTAGGCTTGCTTGTAGAAATCGGAGAACAGGAACAGGAACATGACGCCGTGCAGACCGATCCACACCATGAAACCCTTCGGGTAGTTGCACTCGGTGAACAACAGCTGGAACTGGTGGGTAAAGATGGCCACGAATTGCAGCTGCAATAGAAAAGAGGGGGTGTTGGTTGATTAGAAGGCGGTCCAATAAGGTGTGCATTGATTATAGAGTGGACCTTGGTGCAAGGTTTTCCCGGTTGGGCAGGCGTTTCCTGGCAATTAGTGGCTACCGAGGGATCTTACCATTTGGAATGCGGTGAGGTACTTCTTCCACCAGATATACTTCTGGTACTTGGGTCCTAGGGCAGCTACCATATAGTAGAAATACATAACAATATGTACAAACGAGTTGAGCATGGCGAAGAATGTGCTGTGGCCACCTGAAACGGGACGAAGGAAGCTAAATATTAGTAAATCAAACGATTGATGGCGGTTCGGGAATGGTAAACAGATTTAATGGATTTGTTTTCGATCGAATTTTGACATTTACAGTTGCGGACAGACAGACAGACGACGGAAAGGCTGAAAGTAATTATTCGCATTAATTAGTGCTCGCAGAGGCAGAAAAATGAAAACTCAAATTACGTTGGTTTGAGGTATTGTTTCTTAATTTTCAATGCACTTGCGCATCTTCGAATTGAAAGTCCTCATCGACATACCCCCAAGTTCGAACTTTCGGGCCAACTTCAAACAAACAATGGAAATGATTACGTGAGTAGTAGTCTGGTAAGTCGGGTTTAAAACTACTTAAATCGTATTCAGAGCGAACGAGCGAGCGAACAAACGAGCATACCATGTGCCAACACAATGTGTGTGTGCAATTTACTTGCCGATTTTTAACACCGGTAATTAACTGTGTTAATCTTTGGGAAATGCTGTTTTCAATACAGGTCGCAAGCGTTTGTGCAAAAGAGATTGGGTCATAAGAGGGTGCTGCGCAGCGGCGTTTTGGCAGAAGGTTCAAGAGATCTTGCGCAAATGACTCGACTGGGGAAATTGGGGTGAGTTGCCGTCGATTGGTTTCGGGGAAATTGACTTAATTGACTGGTTTTAGAGGTCTGAGAATTGATGAGCAACATGTGCAAGTGCGAAGAACTTTGAATTGTTAAAAATGTATCGTTCGCCCGATGAAATGTACTGGTAAAATTTACCTTCAATTTAATAATGATAACCACGTACAACATGTGCTTAGGTGTGAGTAAAAGCGGCGTAGGAAGAGCTGGCGGGGCATGTCGTAAGAATACCGGATAACAATCTCGTAAAATGGTGCTTGCATCAAATCCGACCGGAACAAGGAGCACGTGAAGCAAGATCTTGGAAGTTTGGGACACTCGAGAAACCGAAGACAAACTACTCTTAAACAAGTTTCTCAACAAAACATTGTAAAACACGTGCAACCATAATGGGATATACTGCCGTTCTACGCATAACTGTCCCATGTTGCACAAGTTGTAGTTGAGAAAAAACCGTTTTAAGTTTTGCGTCACTATTGTGTAGGGCTGGTAAGATTCGTGGTAAAACCTACAAATTTATGAGTGGCACTTGAAAATGTGGCTGAGTTTCGATGTAATCTGTGGTATTACAAACAATAAGATTATTTTTGTATGTAAAATACGAGGTAATATATTCAGTGGGACTGATATGCGTAGAATCTTGCCTTACAGCAGAAAATTCTAGGCATATAAGTCGCACTGTATTGATGGATCGTTGGCGATAGAATTTGCGTTTTCAAATATACATGCCATGTGCATTATTGTTTATGCTCGTACCATGATTCTGATTATTTTTTATCACCATATCATCATTAAAAACACAGTTCTATCAAATGCAAATGGTGGCTTAAATAGACAATTTAATGTCAATGTTTTCATGTCAAAGTCATTGTTTAAGTTTACATATAAGCCCCTTATCAATGCTGAGAGTCGAGTAGTTCCTACAAAGAATGTTGTAAACTTAAATCAATTTTGTTTTCTAAGATCTCTTAAGAAATGTCGTAGTGGGACTTTTATGCCTAGAATTACAACATGGGACAATCTAACTTGATGTTTTTTTGATACAAACTCAGAACAAAGTATATAATTTTTTGTTTGTATCCAATAGTATAGTTAAAAAATTAAGCATATATTGAAAAAGCTGCAATTTGACCAAAAGCAACATGGGACAGTTATGCGTAGAACGGCAGTATATGGTACAGAAAATGTGATGTACCTACTTGGATTATTCCGGTGCTTACTTACAAATAAATGACGTAAAAAGTGGACAAAGATTCCTTTTTTGGAATGTGTTAGGTCGTCCAAACAATCCATGAGTATTGAGCATGAGATCTACAGGCATGACAATGGAATAACGTCGCATAATTATCGCAATAACTAACCATATAGAATGAAATTTCAAGATATTCAGCAAACCAAAAAAAAAATAGTAATAACGTATTCTAATCCAAAATGTCCCGGAGTTCAAAATATAAGATTCATATGGCAAAACAGCGGCTTTGTAAGTAAAGTTTGCATATGTCTTCAAACATGTTCATTCAATTTTCTGAAAGCTATATGGGTATTATGCAATGATCTAATATGTTCTAGGTCATCAAAACTATCTTGTAGTTCAGAACATATAATGTGCATCCATAACAATGCATTGTTTTACGAAAGGTACACCGTCAACTTTGTTCACAGAGTCTTTTGGTAGCTCATGATGTTTAGGATAATTTTGATCGATCTACCTTGTTCGTTGCCATCTTCTTTTTTTGTCCGTTGGGTCGTTAGCAAGAATAATTTTAACTGAGCTGTCGTCCGACATTCTTGCGACATACCCAGCCCACCGTAGTCGACGGATTTTTGCGGTGTGAATGATGGGGGGATCTAGCAGCGACTAATGCAATCCACCTCTTCCTCGTTCCCTCTTCTATCTGCACTCCACCGTAGATCGTACGCAACACCTTCCGTTCAAATCACCAAGCATACGTTGGTTCTCCATTTCGTGGATGTAGAGAACTACCGGTCGAATTAATGCTTTGTTGATGGTCGACTTTGTCGTTCGGCGAGTAGTTTGTTCGATCTAAGCGTCCGTCGAAGTCCAAAGCAGGCACGATTGCTAGCCGTAATGCAATTTTGCATCTCTCTGCTGGTGACGTTATCGGCGGTCACCAATGAGTACAAAATTCTCTACCGCCTCGATTTCCTAACATTGTCTTCTCGTGAGCCTCTTCCCTCATCAATTTTGTTTTTAACTGGCCTTTTGTCCGAAATTCTAGCACATGCGCAGTCCACATTTGTCGACCGATTTTTGCGGTGTGAACGAAAGGAGGTTCTCCCAGATGTCATTCATGCTCATTTTGCCCTGTTCTACCTTCCGTTTAAAAACAAAAAGACCACGTTTCCGATGACGAACTAGCCCAGGTGGCTAAAAGTCACCTAAATAAAGACCAAAAAAACAAAGACCACGTTGGTGTGGCCGTAGAAGACTTCAGGTCTAATTAATGTCGTGGTCAATTTTGTAGCTCGACGAACTTTGTTCGGTCTTAGCGTCTTTCGGAGTCAAAAGTAGGCACGATTGCCATCCGTAATGCGCTTTTATATATCTCTGCTGGTGTCTTTATAGGCGGTCACCAATGAGTTATCAGCGGTCACGAACTCGTCTACCTCCTTGATTTCATCACCGTCGATCTGAATTCGTGGTGGAAGGCTAACATAGTGTTCTCATGAGCCTCACCCTCACACGTATCCTACTTGTTTCTGCCTTACATCTAATGCACGTTTCCGCCTTCGTTTCAAAGTTGCGTGCTACGATACCAACGTTGTCAGCAAAGCTAAAAAGTTGCACAGACTTCCTGAAGATCATACCACTAACTCGTGTTCATCCTCGTTCTTCAAATCACACCTTCCAATGTAATGTTAAATAGCAGACACGATCTTTCCGCAACCCTCTCCGAGATTCGAAGGGACTCGAGAGTATCCCTGAGACTCGGATGACACACATCAAACGATTCATCGTTGCCTTGACCAACCACGTTTTTCAGCAAATCTATATTAGTACATAATCAGCCATAGCTGGTCTCGATCGATTGTGTCGTACGCTTATTTGAGTTAGATTATAAGACGATTTGTGGCACGTTAAATTCGCGACATTTCTACAAAACTTGAAGGATCACGACAAATCTAGTCCGCTGGACCCATGAATCCCGCTTGAAACTTCCCGACGAACTCTTTTGCAAATGATATCGAACAGGTGACAGCACGACAGTACTCTGCAGCAGGGCAGTTTGGATGACCAATAATACCCCAAGATTACCACATAATGCGTTTAAGAAACCAAATTGGATATGGCTGACAGCATGCCGTAACTTTTAAAGCTGGTATTACGTCTGTAGATCCTATATTCTGAACTCCTTGAGTGAACAGAATATCTTCTAACTATCTTCTAATGTCTCTTGAGCTACCCGAAGATTCAGTCGGCGCCGTCTGAGGCGGAAGAACTCTGATCACGTCTTGATTCGGAAGGAAATGAGTTAGAGAGGTTGGGTCCAGGTCGTCTCCCTGGGTGCGCCTGAAAGTCGTGTTAATACAGGATGAAAATGAAATCTACCGAGAATTCTTAAGATAATCATACAATAATTCTAACGAATTTTCTTTTGTTCGATTAGACTAGAGAAGAAATGTGTGAAGAAAATTCCAAAACAGTTTTTTAAATCCTTCTCCGGATAATCCAGAATCGCTTGACATCGGAAAGCACTTCACCTGAGTAATTCATGCAGAATCAAAACAAACAAAAATTATCGGACTAACTTCTTTCAGTTTGAGGAGCTAGTTTTTGACATTTTGGCTTGATTTGAAAAATCATGGAACTTATTTTATAATGTAAATTTATTTCACTTCATCACGTAAAAAACTACAGAATAATATAGGACGTTATCTATGAATTATTTTTGTATAGTATTTTGAAATTGGTTGAACAGATTTCATGAACTTAATCGAGCTATTTAAAATCAAACGTCCTTGAATTTATTTCATAGATTCAAAGATTTTTTAAGAAGCTCAAGGACCACCATCAAATCTCCGGAAATCGCAACAAACTACGTTAGGAACGTTCAAAATAATACTATAGGGTAGTGCATGGAAATACATCCAGGAATTCAAAGAGTTACCAACAAAATATTCATTCAACGCCAAAACGTCCGAGAATTTTTTTTTCAGAAAAACTCAGACCCATCAAAATGTGAGAAATTTTGTATTGAGAAATTTACTTAAGAAGATCCTTCCAAAATTTGAGGTATCTTGTTTTGATGGATCCTGGAACTTCCTCTAAAATGTTGTAGTGTGCTTCTAGTTAAGCTATTGGTATTTTCTAGAGACTTCTTTTAAAATATTTAAGGAACTGCTTGCAAGAATTCTTGAGAGCAGACTACAGTTAAAATCAAGGATTGTATTAAAATTCAAAAAACTTCTTCCAAAAAAACCAAGTAATCATGTTTAAAAATCTGTCTTCATAAAAACGTTCCGAGAAAACAAGAAAGTCCTTCGAAAACGACGAATAATTCTCTCCGGAATGTCTGGGAAATTTCTCCAGAATATTTGTGACCATCGGAAAGTGCGAAGCATTTGTTAAGCATATTCCTTCCGTAATTTGGTTGAACTTATTCGGAAAAATTATGGAACATTCTTAGAAATTATCACTCTTATGGAAAGTCATTAAATTTATTCAATAATGTCCAGAGAACTACCTCAAAGAATTCTAAGAGACTTCAAACTACTCATGCATCAAGTTTTATGCTATTCTGAAACATGCACCTGAATGTCTGAGGAACGTTGCCAAACGAGAATCTTTATCCGTAAAATCTAGAACAGCCAAAATGTGAGAGAATTTTGTTGTTGAGAAATTTACTCTGAAAAAAAGGTGTGCAACAATCTCCGGTTGTTCATAAAAACCACCTTCCAAAATTTCGTGCAAACTTATAAATTGTTTTGATGCATCCTGGAATTTCTTCACCAAAATCTTCAGGATACTTTTTTGACAAGTTTTATTTGTTTCATCCAGACTCCTATTAAAATGTGCAAGGAACTATTCCGGTGGGAGATGAATCAGCTGCAGGCCGAAAATCTCGATAATCAAGATGTTAAAAAAAATCATACGGATTCCTTCTATATTATATAAACTTCGAATTTCATAAATTTGAAAAGGAATCTTCCTAAGGAAAGATCATTAGTCTATTTTAAAAAGTTCTTTCAGCAAAACCAAGCAATCTAGTTTTCAAATCCATCTGCATGAAAAACCCTCGAAGAAATTAAAGAAGTTCTTGCAAAACGACAA
Organism: Aedes japonicus; assembly: GCA_034211315.2. Classification (NCBI taxonomy): domain Eukaryota; kingdom Metazoa; phylum Arthropoda; class Insecta; order Diptera; family Culicidae; genus Aedes; species Aedes japonicus. The sequence goes on along the minus strand of JASCZW010006300.1, from coordinate 76,498 downwards.
AAAAAATCCACCCGAAAGCGGCGGCACCGTTGGTGTAGTGGTAAGTGTTGTTGCCACTCACTCCATTCGATTTGGTATCAATTTCAGTCGGCACCGTTGAGATTTTCTGAGACAAAATATTGCTTGATCACGTCTTCTTTCGGGAGGAAAGTAAAGCCGTCAGTCCCGCCTCATGTGTTGATGTGCTCAATATGCAGGGTGCAGGTCGTCTCCCTGGTGAACATAAATGCGAAACAACCACAAACTTCCAGAAAGTCTGGAGAAAACATCAACATTTGCGACCTTACGCCGGAATTTAGAGCGATCTGAAAGTGCGAGAAGTTTCCTTATTTGAAAATTTGGGCTCATTATTTCGGATGTTGGTGTAACATGTACGGAAACTTGAAACCTCAAAACTTCCATTGAAATATCAAAGCAGCTTCAGTACTCAATACTCAATAGTACTCAATCAACATTGTCTAGAAGGTTAGACAAAGTTCTGCACGAATGTCCATAAAATTACCCCCGTAAATTTCAAGAGTTACTCCTAGAAAGGAAAGTGCAAGAAAGCTTTCTGTGGTGTAATGTTCGTCTGCACGTTCAACGACTTCTTCCGGAAAAAGTAGTTCTCTCTTATAGTCTGTGGATCAGCGTCCATGATAATTGTCTGTATTTCCGAAAACTACTACTGGAGCGTCAGAGAACTTCTTTCAGAATGCTGGAGAAAGGTCGTCAAAATATTTGAAAACCCTCCGAAACGTAATCTAGAATTGGCAGAAACTGCTTCTAAAAAACCGACTACTATAAAATGCCTAAGGAGCTGGCTCCGGATATTTAAAAGAACTACCTTAAGAAATTATCATAAATTCCCTTCTAAAAGATTAACAAGCTTGCCTCAGAAATCGGAAGAAATTTTCTTTGTAATGAACAAAAAACTTCTTTGGAAAACCAAGTAATTTTGTTTGACTAAAAGTTGAAGAATCTGTCTTCATGAAAACGATCTGAATGTCTTCATCTTCTCAGAATTTCTCCTAGATTCTAGATTTCTTCTAGATAGTCTAGTAGATAGAAGTAGATAGATGGATTCTAGTAGATAGAATTTCTTCTAGATAGTCATAAAAGCTTCCTCCAGAATGAGCCTGATGTTTTCATCTCTAGAAAGTTCAGCCTTAAAAAAAACTCAAGTATTTCTCCTACTCTTCCATTATTTTAGGAATTTCCTTCGAACAATAAAGGAAAACTTTCCGAAATTTTCATGAACGAAATGTTTCTAGAATATAATGAAACTTCATCAAAAAACTGGAACTGACTCCAAAAATTGAGCTTCTGTTATCAAGTTCAAGAAGTTTTCTTCGAAAAGTCAACTACTACCTTGGACAAAATGTCCAAGAAAATACTTTTCAAAATATGCAAGAAACATCTCCAGATTTTCTCTAAAAAAAATCATGGATTTATTCCAGAATTGAACTTCAAAAAGGTTAATTTTTTTTTTAACAAATTAATCAATTTACACGCTTCTGTTTGACCAAATTGTGATTGTAATCAAAGAGTTCCAGATTTTTTTTCACCAAAAAAACGAGCAATGTTTCTATACTGTGCGTAAGAAGTACATAAGTTTTTTTCTCTTCTCTGGAAGACTCCAGGAAATCCACGAGGCTTTCTCTAGAAAATTCACCGTCGGCAAGTTCAAGTAATTCTTTCCAGAAAAATCGTAAAAGTTGCAATGAAACGTCCGAAACGACACTTTTTCAAGAATACTGTAGACACTTTTTACGACAAGTTAAAAATACTTCATCTGGAATTATATAGGATATTATCTGGCGAATTCTCTTTGTATAGTATTTGAAATTGGTTGAACAGATCGGGGGAGGTATCTCATCAAATCTTCCGGTTCGCCTGTAAGCATCTTGCTATGAAGTACCAGGTGAGACTCCACCGATTGCCTGTCGATCTACCGATCTGGATGGAGGTAATGTAATCATTGGGTATACGACCAAGTCTCCCCCGGTTGGTGCTAAATCGATAGCTAGGACATCAATAGAAGTATAAAGTTGCCAAAAGGATGCAGATATTAGTTGCAGTAGTGAAGGGTAGTGGATAGCGGTTGTATAAATTGAATGTTTACGAAAAAAAATTTGTTTCGAGCATCGGCTGTGGACGGTTGTGTCGATGCTTTATTGCGCAACATTTGTGGCACGTCTTGTATATTTTTAAGGTATCTATTGTTCAGCGGCGCGAGTTTACTAACGATTATGAATCATAAATATGATCATATCACTTTTCAATGTGAGTTGTGATCCATCGCAACCTACCCTACTAAAATAAAAATAAATCTCCTTCCTGTGACCTTTGTAGGGATGCAGAGGTAAACACGGTCCCGAAACAGCAAATGTCACTTGGGAAGCATTTTACACTCATAATATCATTTGAATATTCAGATATTGCGCTCCCACGTCTTACATTTTACATTTAGAACGATACATTGTGAACCAAATTTATGAAATTAATCAAGCACAAAAATTTCTCAAGACGTGCTATTGTGAAAATCAGCTTCCGGAACGAGTTGTTGGCAAATTAAGCGCATTGAGTGGAAATGCCTATTTACAGACCTGGGGCCGTATTTTGGATCTCGAAACGAACGACTTTTTGTACGAACGCTTGTGAGAAAAAGTTCTTCGTTTCGAGTTCCAAAATGTGGCCCCTGGTCTTTACTCGGTCGACATAACTCTTCGAACTTCCCAGCGTTTTTGCCACATCCCGAACGGAAGTACCCTTTTTACGGGCGAAAGATTGCGTGGTTTTCCGGTCCAGGTTTTGGTCCAAAGGGCCCGGTTTACGTCCAGATTTTTTCTTGTCACCAAACTTCCGAATCGCGTTACGAACTGCTCCGATGCTCACACCTTCCATTTTCGCCAACTAACTCAGCGAAACGTTGGGAAAAGTGCACCATTTGTGCTCCATTCTGGGGAAATGGATGTTCGCATTTTCATGAAAAGTTAATACACTGGCTCTCGAGAATCACAGAATTATAGATTGAAATGAAAACAGCGATACACAGTAATGATCAGCTTTTTAAACGTCATTTGGAAGCAACAGCGATGCATCAAAATCGTGCATAGACTTTCTGGGACACCCTATACTTGTGTTATTCCGGTGCATTTGATTGTTTAGCTGCGAATTACGGTAAAAGCGATGGGCGCCATTATTCTGTTATTTTTTTCCCCTCATTCTGACGTCACTGTGATTGATTGTCAGGACAACCGGGTGAGAATGATGGGGTAGGTGATTTAGCATTCGTTTTCATAAAAGTTGCGCTTTGATTCCCCACTTACGTTCTGCTCCTACAGTCCAGCGATTTGGATGATGTTGTAAGCAGTACTACTTTGAGCATCTTCGCTGTACAGTGTGTATTTCTCAAAGCTTTGTTCAGCTTCACTTGTTAAATTGTTGGAAATAGCTCATCAACCCCATTTGGTAGGGGGCTATTCAAAACCACGTAGACTTTTCTGGGGGGAGGGGGGGTTTGCCAAAAGTCTACGCTCCATACAAAAATTCCAAAAATTGTATAGAGAAAAGTCTACGAAGAGGGAGGGGGGTTATGAACAGATCCTAGGTGTATTATGGCCACTATTTTTCTCCCCCTCTTTCTGGCTAATGTCCATAAAACTACCACCGTAAATTTTAAGAGTTGCTTCTAGAAAGGAAAGTACAAGAAAGCTTTCTGAACCTCTCATCTCTAGAAATTTCAGCCTCTCCAATTAGTTTATGAATTTACTTTGAATAATAAAGGCAAACTTTCCGAAATTTTCATGAACGAACATTTTTCTGAAATTTCATGGAACTTCTTCTAAAAACATGGAACTGACATCAAAAATTAGCTTCAGTTAAAAAAATCAAGAAAATTTCTTCGAAAAGTCAACTACTACCTTGGACAAAAGGTCCCAACAAAATATTTTTAAAAATTTGCAAGATACATCTCCAGATTTTCTTTAAAAAACATGGGAGTATGAAAATATTTTGTTTCCTGGAAAACTCCAGGAAATCTACGAGACTTTCTCGAGAATATTCAGCGTCGGTAAGTTCAAGTAACTCTCTCCAGAAAAATCGTGAAAATTCCAATACACTTCTTCAAGAATACTGCAGAAATATACTCCGATAAGTTTAATAGACTTCATATGGAATAATATAGCATATTATCTGGCGAATTCTCTTTGTATAAAATTTTGAAATTGATTGAACAGAGCTCATGAACCACTGTTCATTTCTCCCTCTTTCTGACGTCTGTTTATAGAATGCACATTGTGAATTTTAAAGACCTGGCGATCTAGCTCTGGGCAACCTGCGCCTTACCAAGTCTGTCGCGACCAATAGATTGACAAAAGCTTATCCGTAGCTCTAGTATGAATTTAAACAAAAGACTACAAGGACAATCTGTAGAGTACCCAAAAGAACTGTTTAAAGATTTAGAAGGATGCCGACAGTAAATTGTTTTCGAGACAAATTGACAATATTTCACGCGAACACCTGGATGAAATCCACAGAAGTGTAAAAAATTGCACAAGATCTGAAGAAGCACGCAGCAATATTTGGATCAAATCTCCAGAAGTTCAAAAGAAAGCCCTCTTGATTGTACCGAAGTAGCTTTCCATGGCGAATGATCCCTCTCTAGACTTAAAGTCGCTACTCATTGTGTTGATGGTGTTTCCATTATCTCCTGAGTCTCCACTCTTTCAATCCATTTCCCAGAATTTCTTCTGTAATTTTCAGTTTCAGTTTCCCTTCTCCTGCTCATCGGATAACACCCTCAGGTCCAACATTCCACACACAGAGTCGTGCCCCCTTTTTCGCGCGTCAACATTCCCCGTTATTACTCAAGACGGATGTCGCACTTTTACTTTCATCTGCCCACCCTCCAATCCAAGCCAATCCCTAGCAATGGGAATCTCCTCGTGGCGAATAGTAGCAACACAAAAAAAAAGCAAAGAGCCGCACAAAGGTCATGTAAATTTTACATGATCCACTCGAAATATACGGGTGAATGCACACAGTCCGTCAGACTGCAGCAACAGGTATTGTCCGACCTACGCACACCAAACAAAAAACCGCCGAGTCATATGCACGTATGCACATAAACATGTCGATTACGGTTCGTCTGTTGCTGCTATTATGACATAAACAACTGAAACCGGTTCGGCCCGAAAATATGTGCATGCATACCTACGACGATGGCCAAAAACAAAACCGAAAACTCGAACGAAAGGGCAAAAATACCATGAAGTCGCCGTCAGTGCATTTCCTAGCGTCGCCCGTTGTATTTTGTGGGTCCAACAGACAGGTGAGATGAGGTGAGCCAATGATTAACATCAACATGATTCTTCATCTCCACGACCATGGTGGGGGTCGTCGTCGTCGTCGCCGTCGTCGTCTATCGCGAACGCGTGATCGCCGGAACCCTTGAAAACAACGCACGAACGAGAGATATTTGTCGGCTGGTTTTGGACACCAGCTGAACTTGACCCGAATCGGTGATTTCGTTACACAATGATCGCCGTTAGAGGAGAAATTGAGGAAACGCAACATCCGAATCGGGTTGTTTTAAATTCCAAATTCACATTCGTTTTCGTGGCTGGTGGCAAAGGAGAGCACGCTTCACACATTCGCAATTAATGCAAACAGCCAACGATGGTATTTATTTAAATACATATCAACAAGCACCCCGCCACCGGGCCAGCCATTCAGTAGGTAGTGCAGTGCCGAAGCTTGACGTCGAGCTTGTTGCTGTTGCTGGATTGCGCAATTCCTGGTTGCCGCTGTTTCGATTACCGATGGCTCGAATGGAAACCTACTGGCCTAGTGCGGTTTAGTGCGCAGTCGATCGGCGGTGATTTCGTCCGTCTGTCTGCCCGATGTCTACTTCTTAGGGAAAAGTTATCCGCCTCTGGTGGGAGGAGGGGCCTACTTACCTGGGGCGAACTTCATGCCCATCCACACCGAGAAAGGCATGCATCCGTGGTGGATAACGTGCAGGGTCGACACATGTTGGTTCTTCTTTCGCAGCAGGAAGAACAGCGTATCGAAGAATTCGGTAAACTTGGAGATGTAGTACCACCAGCACGTCCGCGCCATCTGGAGGGGAATAGAAAAGGAGGTAAATCAGCTTAAGGTTGGGTTGCGCTTTGAGATTGGAACTTACCCGTAAGGCAAGGGGATTGTCCGAATAATCTACCGGTTGACACCTAAAGCTATAGTGGCCCCACCATCCACTCTGTAAATACTGAAACAGAAAGAGAAATAAGAGAGCGAAATTAGTTCGATTCTATCGAGTCTATTTGATAAACACAAGCCTATCGTGTTAACACTAAACTACGCCACTTCCGCATGTAGTCAAGTGTCCAACACGCAATCGAGTTGTACTACAAAACCCCACATTACTACAATCGATCGCCAATCGACTAAACGACTGCAAATTGCCGCCCCGGTTGCCCGGAAGGAAACCGCTCAAAACAGCCATTTCCATCGGATTAGCATATCAAATTAGGTGCTTTAATTAATCATCGATCACCAACTCACTCACCTCGTAAAATATCCACGTGCTAAAGATCGTCTGAAATAGGTTATAGCCTACGAGCAAGTTCCTAAGGTCCATTGGTTTTCGCTTCTCCATGATCCTGGGCGCGAGCGATTTGCTAAAATAGGCATAGAATATGCACAGCGCTAGGGTGGGCAGTGGCGAGGACATCATCGGCCAGTCTGCTACTCGGGGATCTGGAAATAGAGCGAAAAAAAAATAGAAATCGAATTAGTACGAGGTGACAAGAAGTTCGCTGTCATTCGGGGTCAAACGGTGCGCTAATTGTAGGTTAAACGGAAGAAAGGCAAGCCAATTTCGACGAAGTGGAGGGCGCCCTCCGGACGCTTTTGTATGCAAATTGGATGCGCGACGGTGTTCGGACGGCCAGTAGCCAACCTACTTGGCGATTCAACGACCGATCGATCGATAACTATGGATGTTAGCGCAGTTTGTCATTGTCAAATGGTGTCGTAAGGTTGAAATGGAGAAGCTTTGTTACACGCCCGGATCTCGTAAAGCTGCATTGAGGTGACCGATTAACAAATGTGCTCGTTAATTTGAGGAGGGATTTGCGAGGAGTCTTATAGGTAGAAGGTTAGATTTGATGTTGACTCTATCGGAGGCGATTTGCATGAGAGGCAGTCAATTTTCATTCTGATCTTTCCGGGTTGTGGGACCGGTTTTAGCAGGAAACTGACAAAACTGATCAAGGCTACGATGCTGCGTAAATATTTTGGACGCATTGGAAACACGCAAAGGACTGCGACGAGGCGATGGTCTTTCTTGCCTCCCGTTCAATATCTCGCTAGAAGGGGGGTTTGGCGTACCGGAAACGGAATTATTCGCTGACGACGTGGACATTACCGGAAGAACGTTCCAGGCGGTTGTTGATCAGTAAACAAAGCGGAATCGTGAGGCAGGAAGTGTTGGATTAAAGGTGATTACATCGTAGACTGAGTATCTGTTGACAGGAGGATGAATTTGTGGACTGGATGACAGTATGTTCTTCAGCTCTTTCGTGACCTCTTGGCAGCTCCAGCCAAATTACTTGATCTTTCTTCGAGTTATACACTTTCATGAAGGCAGCAGATTCCAACAGATACTTCGTACTGCATATCCTTCAGTTCACCGCTTTCTTGGAACTGTCGTATGCCAGTCTTTGCCATCCAGCGTCAAGAAGGTCTCATCATTCATTGTGACCACGAAGTCGTGCCATGCTGGAACGATGTTTTCACCAGCACAATCAGCCACGCCTTCTGGGTGGTTATCTAATGCTCAGACAAGGTCAGCCTCGACTGACGCTTCCGCATAACAATTTCCATCTTGACCAGGTACTTGTTCACCGTCTGGCCAATTCCAACAACCTCTTGGTCCAAAGGGCGGAACGATGGGGTCACCTTGCCCTCGGTCTTCCTGTTTAACTTTTGCTGCACTTTAAGGTCGTGCAGTACTGTCGTGCGACCGGAACCAGGCTTCTCCGTTCGATGCTCTCGCCTTATTCCAGTAGGAAAAGGATGGAGTAAATGCAGGACCAAACCCGGTCCTGCATTTACACCCATTCGGCGGACACGAAGTGCCTTATACTATCAAGCTTCTCCCCGTTTTGAGGTTTAGCAGCCAGTATGAACAAATCATGGTCCAAATCGCAATGACGTCTCACCTCAGATTTGACAGAGCCTTGTGTTCAGAAACGCGTGTCTGAGAAAAAACGACGGAGAACACGACGGCCTTTTCTATCTCTTATACCCTCATGGTAAAAAGTGAGCTTTTTCAGTGCAACAGCTTATAGAGCGTAGTTGCTGAACTGTATCCGTTGCTGGACTACAAATCAGCCGATAACGCTGTTCTATACACCACAGGGTTGTTACGATCGGCGATGCATAGGTGGATTCACCACTAGGGGGCAGGGTAGTTGCTAAAATCAGTATTTTTTATGATTACGTTAATTTAGGAACTTTGCATGAGCATGAGCATTGACAACAGTCCGGGGTGTTATCTCTGGATAGCCAGATCAGTTGTTATCATACCAGAGATCCAGCAGATGGGGCTTTGGAATGACATGCATCCTCAATGTGTTAAAACATGGAATCTAATATTAACTCAAACTATCCCAGCTTCAGAATAACTGAACTGAAATTTTACTATTAAAGGGTGTTCCGATCAAAATTTGGTAAAACAGTAATGTGTGTGAGTCGATCAAAGTTTTTGTTGATAAGTCAAATTCTGTTTCTTTTTCCTGAACATGAAAAATAAAAAGAATACAGAATACAGGAGAAATATTCAGCTAAGTTTCCTTTTTACCGAATGCGAATTGCCGGGTCTATCGTTTAACACCTGCCAAAAGATATTAAACAGTCTCCTTGCCCACTTCAATCGCCGCAGAACACCAGTTTGCTTTGAACTGTTTCTCACTCACAACAGCTTTTTGAGTCTTCTTAAGGTTCCGCTTGACGATGGCCCTATATTCTTCGATTGGGCGGAGCTCTGGCGTGTTGGGAGGGTTCTTGTCCTTGGGTACCACTTGAACGTTGTTGGCAGCATACCACTCCATGGCCTTTTTTCCGTAATGGCAAGATGCCAATTCCGACCAAAATAGAACGGAACAATTGTATCGCTTGAGTAAACGTTTTTGTAGGCACTCGCTCAGATAAATTTCCTGGTTGGCGGTTACGGTCTTAATGTAAACGTTGCTCTCCAAGCCACAGGTACAGATGGCCTGCCGCACCAGATATTTCTTCGCGAACGTTGACAGTTTAATGTGCTTGAAAATATCTGCGACATTTCCCCGTCCGGTTGCAGTAAAAATATCCTGTCCAGGAAGCTGTTTAATATCTGCCTTGACGTAAGTTTTATCGTCCTGTACCACGCAATCAAACTTCGTCAGCTTTGGCCGACGTATTTTGTTTATCGTCGCGATTTGGTGTCATCACTTTCTTGGAAGTCGACAGTCCAGCTCATTTTTCAGTTTATCCACGGTTGAACACGCCACTGCCAGCTTCTTTGCGATATCTCAGACGGAGAGGTTGGGGTTCCGCTCGAAACAGCGGGCAACTTTTTTTGTCGTCGCTGTGCTCTCCGGCTTTCGATTTCCCCTCGATCCAGCTTTTCTGGCTGTCGACAAACGTTCACCGGAAACTTTTAATACGTTGGTAACAGTTGATTTCGCCAACTTGGCATGAGAGTAGTTTGGCACGTGCAACATTTTGATGCGTTGCTTCTCTTCCTTCGACGACATTTTGATAACTGAAGTGCTAATCTCAAAATCAAAATAGAGACATGATGTTACACGCACACATCTTCAAAATGAGAGGTGTGCTAAATTTTTAAATGCACGATGAAAGGAAATGCGTCAAGCTTAAGTCGACCAAATTTTGATCGAAACACCCTTTAATATCCTGAGTTTAACCAAGAACATCATATCAAGAAAACTGACAACTTTACCAGAATTCCGGCATCAGATACCGTAGCGCTGGACTAGGAACAATCGCAAAGAAAAAAGTGCAAATACACAAACTTTTTTTTTTGGTAGGAACCCTTGCTATCATATTCGTTCAAATGACTCGATTGTGCCTATGTCATAAGTGATTATATGAGAAATTGAAGTTGCCAGTCTTCTTGATATGTTGTCTTCGGTATAACTCAATATAAGTAGAAACGGTTTTCGGTTCTTATTCCCTAGACTTTTACTCTTTTTTGATGGACAGTTTATTTCAGGGGTAGTTTGGCAAATATCTCATAAATATATCTCAAGAAATTGCAGTATAATGTGCTTAAAAAAACAGTCGTACTTGATTGCTCCTTTAAAAATCTTGATGACGTCAAAATTTTCTGTTATCAGCGAGTGGTGCAGAACCACATATTGAAGCCATACAATTTTCAAGTTTCAAGTTTCCAAATATTTCTTGGACTGTAGGATCAGAAGATCAATCAGCATCGGAAGAAATTACTTTGACATTATGCCATTCTTTGTCGAATCAGTGCATAGGAACACATTTTTCATAGGAACACATAGGAACGACGTATTCATAAGCTTCATTTTGGCCCATTTACAGTCTGTTTTCGAGAACTCCTTGGAGTATAGACCCTGAGATGAACCACAAAGCTTTTCTAACGTTTTTGCAAGCGTCAAAGCCACTTTTTCGTCTTAAAACACACCCTGAGTGGTACATTTCCATTTCCAAGTATTTTAGGTCATCCGAAAACCCTTTGATTAAAGATTTTCAAACCTTGAGATCAACCACTGCACATTGCAATTCAGCTGGAAAGATACGTTTCCAGTCTAAGTTTGAAGTTTTGGAGCAAAGTTGTTTTTAATAATAAGGTCCTGCTTTTGGTATGAATGAAAACTAGGGTGGTCTTTGTTTTCAGAGAAACCGAAAATCTAACTTTTTTAATTGCATAAATAAAGGCATATATTCTTTGGTACATTCCCTTGATGAAATCATTTTGGCATATGAAGCCGATTGCTTTTTCGGAAGACATTAATACAGCGGTGGCATTACTGGTTTCAGATGTAAATGAATCTGCAAGATCTGATTCTGAATTTTTTACATTTTTTTTTTCAAATACCTTTCCAGAATTACAATGACCTTCAGCCCTTGCAATCGACACCACTGCGAATCCCCAATTCTTCGGTGTTAAATTTTGATTTTATTTCCCGCAGGCGGTTCTGCTGAGTTTTTGTGCAGCTTTTGGAGAATTCACTGCAAAAGTCACTTTTTCGCGCACAGCCAATTATCACTCTGTTTTGCAGTAGCTACCGATTAAATTAACCGTGTGATTTCATCAATAAGATCTTACTAGAGTAACTATGTTTCTTTCCAAACACTAACTACGAAACAGAAATTCTAACTGAAAACTGTGAAGCTACTGTGATCAAACAGCAAAAAATCCAACAGCGAAATTACTCTTAAACAATATCGAGAGTAGAGACCTTCATCAGGACAGTTTTCCTAAAATAACTTAGGGTATCCCTACAAAACACAATTTTTCACTCTACATTTTTTATTTCAAATTTGCCAACAAAGTTGCTCCCAGATGTTTTTTAGACCTTTAAAAGATGTAACTTTTGAGCTTTAAATCTTTTCGATATCTTTAACCGTTAGTGATTACGATTTTTTTTATTTACGATTTTCTAATAAAATTGCGCCCTTTTCAAATTTATTTAACTAATATGATATAAAACCATTCAAATGCAGTTGAAAAATATGTTTTTCTGTTTGCCTCAGCCAGAGAAATCAGCATTTGAAAATTCCTATTTTTACAAAATAATATTTTTTGTTGATTATACGATACTGACTATTTTAGTGTAAAAAAAGGTGTATCTTTTAATGTTCTAGAATCAATGGGAACACAGCTTTGATAAAAAATTTGAAATAAAAAAGTTAGAGCAAAATAACTGATTTCCATAGGGATACCTTAAGTAGGAAAAATTGCTCTAATTCTGTCATTTCGAAAGCTACAGAAAAAAAATCACCAAAGTTACTTAAAATTTTCTTTCCTACAACTTTTTTGAAGAATATATGCCTTTATTTCTGCAAATAATAAAGTTAGATGTTCGATTTGTCTGAAATTGAAGGCCTTATTATTAAAAACAACTTTGTAGAAGACAACTTTGCTCCGAAACTTCTAACTTAGGCTGAAAACGTATTTTTCCAGCTAAATTCGCATTCTGGACCACTGTGCATTGGTTCGAAAGGACGCTTTTTAGAAATGCACTTAGATGACGTGTAATCAAATTGGCGTCTTCAAGAAGTTTTTGGCAAGATTCAGGCGCATCTGTAAGAGGGGTCGTCCATAAACTGCGTTCATCAGGGCACGACTTAATTTTTCAATTTTTTTTTGTGTGACGTTCACGGCTTTTGAAATATTCTACAAAATCAAGAATATATAGAACTTCAAATTTTCATAAACTTAGCAGAAAACACCAACTTGCTATCTTGTATTTTTTTTATTGAAATATGAAGCCCATACTATTTTTCATGAGAACTCTCTTCAAATCTAACTTTTTTTTTCTTGATTTTTCCGCGGTCTTCTATGTTCTTGAACGTTTTTCCATTTGTTTGAACACACAACGTTTTACAAGACAAGAATACAAACATTTTGAAAATAAAATTCCGTGACACGATGGTATATGTTCTACTAAACATTTTGATGATGATATGATGGAAAATAAAAGCATTTTTTAGTCATCTTAGGACTGCGAACAATAAATTTCAAAGAAGTCCTAACGTGGTTTTGCGTGGGGATGCTTTCGAATTATAGGAAGGACTTGATTAAAAGAAAACAAAATGAATGAACCTTGATCATTTATTGAAAGATACGGAGTGTAAAATGGTGAAAAAACGATAACATTTAGGATCGTAACAGCTTTTGGTTATCTAAATAAAACAGGTTTGAACGCTTACTGGATATTGGTTTGGTTTTGGTGTAGTGATGCCCTATTTAAGTGAAAATATAGGATCTGTAGCTAGCTGAAGCCGTTTGAAGACATCTTCCAAGTTAGCAACTCTGTTATACTTCCTGGCATGATTCTCCCTGAACTGATACATTTATTTCGGGTTTCCTGTGGTTCTTCACTACACATGCCGACAGTTAAAATTATATGCAGCATCTGTTGGAAAGCTTGCCATCTTACACGATTAATTTCTCATAACGGACGTTAAAAACGCTCTGAGTTCTACAGACTCGACGCCTGGCCTGGGACTCCTGCGTTTGTCAACCGATGTGCCAATGTACTGGCAGAACCTGTTACCTATTTATTCAATCTTTTCTCATGCATGGCTGCGGTAACGCCTATACACAAATCTGGTAGCACATACTGCGTGGAAAATAATCGTCCTATTTCAAGTCTGTATCTCAAAGAACTGACGCGGTTGATAAAAGCAACGATGGATCGAGTGATGTGTGTCGTCCGACTATCAGGGACGCTCTCGAGTCCCTTCGAATCTCGGAGAGGATTACGGCAAGGTGATGGATTGTTGAGTTTGTTGATTAACATTGCACTGGAGGGTGTGATTCGAAGAGCTGGGATAAACACGAGTGGCACGATCTTCAGGAAATCTGTTCAACTATTTGGCTTTACCGACGAAGTTGATATCGTAGTACGTAACTTTGAGACGATGGTGGAAACGTACATCAGACTTAAGGCTGAAGCTGATAGGATTGGGCTCGTCGTAGTTAATGCGTTGAAAACAAAATGCATGAAGGGAAGAGGCTCACGAGAAGACAATGTTAGCCTCCTAGCACGTGATGAAATCGAGGTAGTAGACGAATTCGTGTATCTGGGTTCATTGGTGACCGCCGATAACGACACCAGCAGAGATATACAAAGGCGCATTATAGCTGGCAATCGTGCCTACTTTGGACTCCAAAGGACGCTAAGATCGAACAAAGTTCGCCGAACCACTAAGTTGACCATCTACAAGACATTAATTAGAGCCTCTCAGTCTGTCATTTCCGAATTTCAACACGGTTTTGTAAAAAATCGTTCAACCATCACTAACCTCATATCATACGTCAGCACTCTCAACAGTAGTCTTGAAGAGCGATGCCAGGTTGACAGTATACCAAATGGCACACTACGGTCATTATTAGTTGTAGTAACTTGATTACGACTAAGCAAGTTATATTTATGTTATCTCAACCGAATAGTACCAAGTGAGCTACTAGGGATATACATCAATTTTTCCAAAGCCTTCGACAAGGTTAACGCTAAAAAAACTGGAACGATTAGGATGTCCCGAATGGCTGATAATCTGGTTATGCTTCTATCTCTATTGTAGATTTGCCTACATCAAGCTTGGATCTGTATATTCCTGCAGCTACGAAATACCGTCCGGTATACCACAAGGCAGCCATTTGGGTCCGGTAATTTTGATTCTCCATTTATGCCACCACTTACAATCACACCGACTCATGAGCGCCGACGATCTAAAAGTTTTCAGAACCATCAGGAGCATGGCTGATTGCGCCGCTCTACAGCAAGACCTTGAAACTGTATCAAACTGGTGCCTTTTCAATGGAATGGAGATGAACGCTATAAAATGCAAGATCATAATTTTCAATAGAAGCCGTTTGCACACTGAAAATTTATTTTCGTGAAGTAGCTTTCACGCGTTTCGTAAACATGGATTTTGTACATAGAACAAATGTCTCGTATAAGGTATGAAACATTCATAATGCTTTTTATCTGGTGAAATGCTATCATTACACCTTTTTGTAAAATGCACGAAATGAACTTCGTAATGACCAGCCAATCGCTGTTTCTTTTTTGTACCGTACTCTTGTATGATGGTGTTGCTGCTGGTATGGGCGGAAATAATTTATCTAACCCAAAATAAAAATCAAAGCGCTGTCATGAGCTATAACTTAATGCTCATTAATCAAGATTATTCTCAAGAGTCAGCGTGGTGTAGTGAGATCAACTACCTATTTAGAATCAGCGCTTTCCAAATATTCATGTTCAAACCCCATGTCTGAAACAATAAAAAAAATGCTGGACAACTCCACGTGGTTGCGCTTTTTTTTCTCAATTACATTCTGAGTCGATAAAGTAGATCTCTCAGTCCTTCATGCAACCACCAGAGAGATGCTTCTTTTTAATTTGTGACAAAATATTCGTAACTCTTTGCATTGTTTCCGTACAATGTACGAATGTTCTTTCTGTGTCAACAAAAGCTTCGTGCTTTTGACAGTTGCGCGTGTAATTAATTATGAATGTATCTTCATAAAAAGAACAAATCAGTTTTGTTGCTGAAAACAACGAATGTATAAGTGAGTATTACTTTCGATTTTGTAATATAAACTGAAATTAACTTTCAGTGCATATAACTGTCTACTACTTGCTATATTCAGAAGTACTTAGGAGTAACGATGGTGTTTCAACGAACATATTTCCATAACTTCCGCTAAAGCTTTTGTCGTCCTTAGTTTTATTCGTCGAAACTGTGCCGTTGTCCGCAATATTCACGCACTGAAAACCTTGTGCTGTTCTTTGGTGCCCAGTATCCTTGAATATGTAGTTCAAGTATGGGTTCCCTATCATGCTGGAAAGAGTTCAACGCTGCTTCATCAGATCAGCCCTGCTCAACCTGTCGTGGAACCGACTGCCTCCATATGAACACCGATGTCAACTTAACTAGAGCCTCATCACCAGTGGATGATTTTCTTGCAGACATTGTTTGCATTCGATGTATTGAGTTCTGGGAAACCAGCTCTCGGCGCTGGCGAACGAACATCTGGTTTCTGCTCGCAGTTCCCGACAACGACAGCTTCTGTGGATTCCGAGGCACCGAACAGTCTTCGGTGAAAATCATCCACTGCAAAGATGCCTCCGAAGATTCAATGAAGTAAGCCATCATTTTTATCACAATGTGACGGGAAATAAGTTTAAGACTCTTATTAGATAGGATAGGTTATTTTATTCAGTCTGTGCAGTTTTGTCTGTGCAACTTTTTATGCACTGTGGGAGATAGTGGATACAACCCATAGACTTCAACGTGCAATCTGTGGGTGGCGTCGGCATATTTCTCAAGTTCATCGATGTTAATACATGCTCTATTGTTAATTACACACAATATCGTGTGAACCCGTTCTAGAAGATGCTTGTGGAACCTAGCGCAACAATTAACCAATTTTCAAAACATTTTCGGGTCGTGTTCCCGTCGTTGGCATTGACAGTCCTGTCCCTGCAGCCGGTCTTGACTCGATTATCCGCAAACCTTGTTGTTGTTTGAGCATATTGTGTACTTCTGATTCTCGCTGCTTAACGGCAACGGCAACCAAACCAAAAGTAGTATTAATACACACAAAATGAAGATTTCATCACCTTGCTCTTGACACCTACCTAAAACATCTCGCTTAACATTTGAAAAAGGCTTATCTTCGTTGATAGATTCTCTTCATAGATTTTTTTTTTGTGGCTCTCATTGCAGTTTCGGTCCAGTGAAGGCGTTATTTGCTTGAACGTTGAACAATAAATTTTCATAATCGTTACTCCTCGCACGGAGAATAAATAACATAAAAATTAATGTAAATAAATTTTATTAAAATGCTGTTGTAGCTACATTATTCACAGAAAATCGATCAGCGAAGATATGCCATTTTCAAATGGTACGCAAGATATCAGTGGCGTCTCGTCCATATGTGCACCTCGTGCACTGCACAGTCTAAAATTGTATATTTTATGTATTATCAAATTCATCGATTTAATACTCCGTTAATACTCGCAGACTGGGCATTTCAAATGGTGCACCAGATCCTGTATATACCACACGTGGATCGTTTGTAGATGTTTTTTTCCCTATAACTTGATTGCCGATGAGTTAGTGTCTGTTTTGTGCACTTTGTGGTCTGCACAGAGTAGTTTTACTCACTGGCTAGTTGCAATTTTATTCTGTTGTTTCGGGACATTGACAAGGTACTTTTTGTGGCATATCACAAGAGACTCGGCAAAGGAGGAACTATGAAGGAAGATATTGTTGTCAAAATGACGTCCGGGTTCGAAAGAAAGTGCACAACCGGTTAATTTTCTCACGAGACGCCACTGCAAGATATAATTCCAAACCCAGACCGAAAGAATGACGCCTCAAGCTTTTCAAACAGTCCTGATAATTCCAGTTGGAGTTAAGTTGGTCCTTTCCCTGATGACTCAGATAAAGCGCTTGCTGTTTGATATGCTTAAACCAAACGATTTGATGTCTAGATTGGGATAATTCAGGTTGATGTGTTTATTTAACGATCGTGTTGTTTGCTTTGATATGATAGTCAGGTCTCCTGTAGTACGGTGGGTAGTACCATCCCTCCATCCATGGCACAATTGAATGCAGAACCGCCATAAACGATATCACCCACCGTTTGCAGGAGACCTGACTGTAAATGCAATAAAGTTCGAGAATCACTCAATTAAACATTTTGCGTTGACCAAAGTTGCGTCGCACTATAGATCCGGAATTTTGAAACCATGAAAGCT
This sequence comes from Aedes japonicus, assembly GCA_034211315.2. Taxonomy (NCBI): domain Eukaryota; kingdom Metazoa; phylum Arthropoda; class Insecta; order Diptera; family Culicidae; genus Aedes; species Aedes japonicus. The sequence goes on along the minus strand of JASCZW010006300.1, from coordinate 58,976 downwards.
TCATGAGTCAGCACTTTAAGCTAGAGTTCCAATCAAAAACTGAATCCTGTTTTCAAAGGCAAAAAAAAAATCCTTTCGACAGATTCACATTCAGAACTCTTTTGACGGCCTTTTTATTAACCACAATTCATTTCATTTCGACCACTTTTTATGATCAACACAAATTAACGTCAATTTTGCCTTCCACACTATGGTATTGCTGATATTTCTGTATTATTGCAAGATTACCGAATTTCCAGTAAAGTTGAAATGGGCGGTAACTCATTGGCGAATTAGTTACCGCCCATTTCAACTTGCCTGGGCAACCGTTCGAAAGGTGACTTTTATTCTGTTAACCCTTCTTCTTCTGGCCAGTGGAAAGCGATACGAGGAACTTCGCATAGAATTCCTAATCTTGAAAAAAAAAACTGAGATATTGTGCTTCATTCTAATCAACTCAAACACAGTTAAGATGGTCAGTTTTGTTTCACCTTTTTTGATCAGTGCTGCCATCTACCGATAGAATTAAAAGTTTCTGGTATAACTGGTTGGTAACTGGTTGGTTCTTTTCTTGACGTTCGAATTCGTTATCTTGAAACTCAATCGAAGTTAAGCTATTGAATAATAGATTTAAAATAGGCATTTTGCAGAGAAATTTACAGCTACTCGTAACCTAGAGACCTTCAAATATTCAAACAATCACATTTTACGTATTGTGCAAGAAGTAATCATATGGTAGTTGAAAGAAAAATTCACAATTTTTGGTGTAAATACTCAACATTTTGAAAACTGTATTTTGACCATTGCATGAAAAGGTAACACATGCAAACAAAATCTAAGCAATTTAAAATGTTTATGCATGTGAATTGATCAACTCTATTTAGTTTTTTTTACACGGTTTCATAAATAAATCCCCCGTGTAAAAAAAAAGTTTTGTGTATTGTGATATTAAGCTTTTTTACATTCTATTTGACCACGTTCGCATTTTACAGAAGGAGTTTGCCGAGAAGCGAGACTAGCGCCTTAATTGTTGATGCAACTCAGAAAACCCTGTTTTTATTTTATATTATGTAACGAGAGACTCTCTGCTCTCTATATAAGTTATCAATTAATTCAATAAAGTCTATATTAGTTATCAATTAAAGCGAAAATAGACGTCGAAGTAAGATGTGCCTGGGTAGCCCAGTGGTTATCCGTTTTGCTTACCGAGCAGAAGGTCTGTAGTTTGCGATTTATCACTTTGCCTTTTTCTATCCAAAATAGATTTAAATTACCAAAAAACAACCACCATCACACTTTGTGAATTGTCCCGACAGCTTTCTTACTGTAGGTATACATCGGTCCAAATTGACCCTCTAACATTGCAAATAATCTTGTCTTCCCTATTAAAAACCACCACAAAACCTTATGAGCGGAACCAACAGCAACCTCAATGTTGGTCTCAATCGATTCAAAGAGGCTATTAAGCGTTGAAAAAAATCTTGTTTTCTCAATCAAGTAAACCACCATCACACTTTGTGTGTGGTCACAACAGCATCCTTACTGTTGGTTCAAATCGATCCAATTTGATCCTCGAACTTTTTAAATACCCGTTTTTTTATGTGTGCAAAGAGGTCTTAAAATCGGGGAATGGTGGCACTAGATATATTTCATTGCCCGTAGAAAACATAGATACAATTGATGTAGAAGGAGATGTTCGCTCATCACCATGAGGCACCAAGAGTGAACATTAATGTTTTTGGCTAGAATTAAAAATATGAAGAGAAAGTGTTGAAAGTTCCGTCAATGTGCAGCAGGTTGGAAATAGAACAGATGTTTTTACTGGAAATTGAGCGAAAGGGCATGTGTACAGTGGTACTCGAACCAAAGACGTCAACTTTTGCCCAACATCCCACTGCGGGGTAGGTTGAAGCACGGACAAGTCCGCCACCTCAGCAGGCAAAAGAAGACGTTTGGAAGATGTTCGTGTACCACTGATGGCTTTGTGATAGTTATTCTAGCGATATATTGTGTGCACTCTGTTTTGATGCGCACATGAAAGAAGAACTCTCTCCTTTTTGGGTTTGTTTTGATTCGCAACGTCTGATATCACTCACGTTTTTCTCGTCGTCGCTAACGTAGAGACCTCGGAGAGAAACACCGTAAAGCGTTCCGATACTGATTCCCACCAGTACGATTAATGGTTACCACCATTTATGGGTTACATACTCTAATTGTTATGTTATGTATTCTCCGTGCGTGGAGTAAAAAAAAATGTTAGATTTTTTTGGTTTCGAAATCGAGAAAAGATAGCTGAAATCTAAAAAAAAATGTTTGTGCTAGTAAGAACACCCGTCATCGATAGATGGGAAACCATCTCTTTTTTAAATTAAAACCCCCTATTACCATGTTTTTATACTTCAACGCTTAACATTGCAAAATTATGTTTTCCAATTGAAAATTCAAAAAAATAATGCTAAGGATTGGAAGGGACCACTAGGGTACCTGATTGAAACGATTTGGATGGGGAGAGTGGGAATGCCACCTATACGAGGTTTTACGGAAGAAAAGCGAAAATCGATTGTGACCAAGGGATTGTTGCTAACAGAATTAGCAAAAGAAGAAGGTGTTAATGTCTGTGCGGTCCAAAATGCGATCAACCGGTTTGTTATGCATAGCACATTGAAGGACTTACCCGACCGTGGTAAAAAAACAGGTGCGTCATGCCCAATTTTGGACAAACAAATTTGCAAAGTTTTTGAAGGAAAAAATGTGGTATCCATCAGAGATTGCGTGAAAAGTGAGGAACGACGATTGGAATGGTCCAACGCGCAAAGGAGCGAAATTTTCTGAAGACGTACCCGAAACAAAAATGTCCGAAACGCAGCCAAATTCCGGCGGATTCCGTGAAAACTCAGGCTTGCAAGCTGTACGACGACGTTTTGAGCAAAAATGACATTTGGACTTATAATGGATGACGAGACGTACGTCAAATTGGGACAACAGAGCACTTCCAGGGGCACAGTTTCCCACGGAGAAATCGATTTTTTGCGAAAAATTTGGAAAAAAAAGGTGTTGGTTTGGCAAGCAATTTTCCAGTGCGGTATGAAATCGACACCTTTTTTCACTATCGCAGATATGAACGCCGAAATGTACCGGAAGGAATGCCTTCAGAAACGAATTCTGCCACTAATCCGAAAACACTATTTTGGCCTGATTTGGCATCCTGCCACTATGCGCGTGCCACCTTGGACTGGAATGAAGAAAGCAATGCCTTATTTGTGTAAAAGGCGATGAATCCTCCAAACTGTCCGCAAATAAGGCCTAGTGAGAAATTTTGGGCTTTGATGAAATGAAAGCTGTGGAAGAAGGCTAGAGGAGCAGATGACATCATCAAATTAAAAAAAGACTGGGTAAATGTAAGCAAAACCATCGACGGAAAGGTTGAGCAAAACCTCACAAGGAACATCAAGAAAAAGGTGCGAGAGAAAAAATGAATACTGATGGAATGGGCTTTCTTGATGGTCAATAAACAATGTAACTGAATTTGAGTTGCAAAATAAATACAACATATTGAAATACAACAATTTTTAGGTGTACTCATAATTAACGATACAGTTCTTAGCAACAAGTCTTTACAAAAAACTGTGAACCCGAGGTAGGAGATAGTTAAGTAGATAACTGAGATATGACCGATAATAATAAGAAGAACAATCGTACGACGAGATAGAAGAAAATATGAAGCAAACCGATTCGAAGACGAACAAAGAATGATGAAGATGACGTAAATACTGTATCGAAAACAAACTCGAAACACATTTTTTCTCATGAAATAAACAAACAAACGTGAATTGAAAGAATTTCCTGATTTTGTCGTATTCTCTGGAAGCCGCTGACCAATTTTTTTTAAACTCTTTCATGAACTTGCACTCCGTACCACTCTTCTTGAAGTTACGCTTGACGATAGCCCAATACCGTTCAATTGGACGAAGCTTGGGACAATTGGGAGGATTGATGTCTTTCTAACGAAATCTACTCCATTTTCTTGCATCCATTGTACTGTGGTTTTTGCTTAATGGGCTAACGCAAAATCAGGCCAAAAGAGGGGACGGACCTTCTGCTGCTGGTATATTGGAAGCATCCTTCTCTGAAAACAATCATTACGGTAAACTTCGGCATTGATCGTACCTTTAGTGTAGAAAAGTGTCCTGGAGTCCCCTTTTACATATGTTTCGTCAACGATCAAAACGAGTTTTGCTCAGCACTTTGTTTTGCTATTCGTTGCTTCTTGTAAGTATTCAGGTTGTTGCGCTCCTTGATTGTTCACACCATTCCAACCAGCCATTTTGGCCAAATCACGAGTCGACAACGATATGTTCCGATGGATGAGGTTGACTACCTTCCGATCCAATTTTTAGTAAGCAAAACCTAGAGTTCTTCCTCTTCTTGGCAGTTCATGTAACAAGGTATTACGGGTGTCGTGATGAATTCCTAAACGTTTCACTATTCTGTTCATTGAGACATCCTGCTCCACGACATGAATTGTAACACTCTTTTTGATTCTAGGCAGCTCGAAAACCGAGCCGAAATGACCGAAAGTTCAGGGGCTGATCCAGTTGTTGACAGATGAATACGTCGAACGTAGGTAGACTCCGACCAATAGACTTACGCGTCTCTGTGTGAGCGCATCATAGGCGTTGCCAGTTGATTTTCGATACAACCCGTAGGCAACTGTTGAAAACTGTCACGCCCAAGAAACATCGCCAAAATCATCCAGCTTTTTTAAGTTTTATGAAAGTTTTATGAACGCCACTGGAAATCAATTTGGTTTTATCATGGTACCAAGAGGTGCCAATAGGTTTTATATTTTGATCATGTTTATGAGAACCTACACAGCTTCTTTACAACGAGCTTGAAACCTTGTCTTCTCAAATTCCTTTTACTCCTATCAAAGGTTTTATTTTGACTTTATGAACTCGTAAAGTGCTGTTTTGAAATGCCGTTTTAGGACTAATTCATATTATCTTATTATGGTCAGTTCAAAAAGCATTCTGAAACCATTTTGCCTCCAGTAAATGCATTAAACCGCAATTTGGCAGTTACGCTGACGATCAGCCCAATTACCGTTCAATTGTACAGAAGCCATTGCGGCACAATTGGCGGGTTGGACACGTGGTCTCTTCTAATCGCCATACTGAAATCTACAATCCACTTGAAATCTGGTAATACATTGTACTTCGATGTAATGCGCATGAACTGCAAAATCAGGCCAAAACAGGTGCTGCTGGTATATTGAAGCACCTTTATTTGGAAACACTCATTACGATAAACTTCGGCTTTGACTCGCACTCTTTGGTGTATGAAAAGTAGTTTGGGAGTCCTCTGTTTTCAAGCCACTAGATTCTTTTTGAACTCCAGCACTTTGTCTTCCTAATTCTTTGCTACTCAAAGGTATTCAGGTTGTTCCTTGATTTTTCACACCATTTAAACTGGCTACCAGCCTTTTTGGCCAAATCACGAATCGACATCGATCTGTTCTAAACGATGAGGTCGACTACCTTCCGATGCAATTTTGGGTAAGCTGAACCTCTTACCTCTTTTTCATTTTCTTGGTAGCTCATCGAACGAGGTTTTACGCTGTCCTGATGAATTCCGAATCGTTTCGCTATTCTGTTGGTCGAGACATGCTTTTCACGAAGTCACGTGTCCACCCCTTCAATTTTAGCACCCTTTTCGATTCGAGGCATCTCGGAAACGATCCCCAATTGACCAAAAGTTCAGGGGCTGATCCTGTTCTTGACAGATGAAAGCATCGAATGTAGGTAGATTCAGATCGATAGACTTATGCGTCTATGTGTGAGCGTATCATAGGCGTTGCCAGTTTATTTTCGATACATCCTGTGGGCAACGATGCGAAACCTAAATGGAAACTGTGACGGGTAAGAGGAGCATTTAGAGGGAAAAGAAAAGAACAGTGATGAGGAGAAAACGTGATGCGAATAGAAATGGTGTCAATAAATACGGTAATTGAAGAGAATAATGTAAAATAAGAACGAAAAACGAAAAATTGGGTATAGTTAACAGATGAAGATCCAATCAAGGTGATGAGGATAAAGTAAGAAGAATAAAAGAAGATTGTGCAAATATAACCTACGAAGGGGTAGAATAACAGCAGAAAAATAAAAATAAGCGAGAAGTGATAAAAACAGCAGTTTAAGAAAATAATAAACAGTAAACATGAGAATATAATGGGAAAAATATAAATTAAGGAAAAAGGAACAATAAAAACGATACAGAAAAAAATATGTAGCAATAAGTTGGGATAAGAAGGAATGAGATAAAAACAGAATAACTGACGAAGAAATAATAATATTGTAAGAAGAAGAAACATTTGTGGTGCAGATTAGGAAACGTTCAATAAAGCAGAGAACAAGAAGGAAAAGGAGAGGAAACGGAATGCACCCATGGTGCTACATGTCGTAAATAGGACATAAAAAAGAGATTTTAACATCTAATATAAAATTTAGATTTTTTTCCATTCAAACCGCTGAGCCGTCCAACCACAAATATATGAACAAATCCAACTTACCGCTTTTATTGTCCATTAGATCCCTGTACCAATCGTGCATATCTGTGAGAATGAACGCCATCTTGGGTGATCTGTGGAAAAAAGAAGAAAAAAAGGTGCGAAAATTAGAACCGGTTGGCGAATGATCAACAAAGCGAATTGTACGCGCAGCCAGACGACCATCTACGCCAGTCAGCCACCCGTAACACTGTTCAACTCAAAGCTCTAAAATTGTCACACGACACCTCGGCGTAACACAAATCACCGACCGCCGATGCGAATAACGGTAGCCGCAGAAACAACATGTCATCCATCAATCACCCGATCGATCGCCACCCGCCGGAATGCCTTCGATCGATGGCCGTCGCAAATTGCCCGGCGGGGGTGTCGCCCGACGTCGATTGATGGTCACACTGAGTTTCCGCATCGATTAACAACTTAATAGATGGCTGCTGTCCGCCGTCCCGTAGACTGTTTACGATCTTCACTTTTCTCCAGCTTTGGACAAAAATGAACGAGCCACTCATTTTCACGATCCCAGTGAGACCCCTGGCTTCTCACTCTCCTAGCACACACCCACTTTCACGGGGTCTCTTTCTCTTCCAATTCGTACCGGACTCAATGCAACCACGCTGCTGCTGCTGCTGCCACCGTTCCGTTAGTGGGTCATGACCAAAACGACGGACACACGATCAAAAAGAAAGATGCCCGCCGTTCCCTCCCCCCCAGAAATGTTCATCCCCTCCGCGGAGTGGGAATGCAGTTTTTCGCCATCTCTCTGTTTGTGTTTATGCGTGTCTACTTGTGATCAGCGCGTTGATCGTTTGTGTCGGCGATAATGACGGATGATGATACCATTTAGCACCGGCAAACACAATCTGAGCGACCCCTGGAGGCCCAGTCTATGGCATGAGTGTAAGTGAGTGGAAAATATGCGCCTCGGCCACCACCAGCATACCGCATACTATTATGTAAGCAAGTTTGTCCTTCGCTTGTCAACTTTTACTTTCAATCGGAACGACCGACCGATCGGCTGACTGACTGACTGACTGACTGACTGACTGGGGCGGGCGACTGATGGCAATCTTCCTGATGGCGACCGACGGCGACGACGACACGAGATAGAAATGCAAAGAAGGCGGCATAAATTGGCAATGATTGGCGAATAATGGGCGATTGCCATTATCAGTGCAATTTGTGGAAACTTGGCTTGGTTGGAAAAATTAGGAAGCGAGGGTAAGATAATCGGAAAATAAGCAGGAAAGTGGCTTGCTGACGTTGGTTGGGCGTTTATAATGGAGGAGCGATTGTGGGAAAATTCCACGAATAAATTTCTTATGGTTGATTTAGACGAGAAATGTCAGAATCAGTGATCGGAAAATCTCAAATCCTCATAACTCATCGCATGAGTTTAGGCGCCCATGAGTTAAGCCTAGCCGAATTTAACAACGCAGAACTCACCGAAGACTTTTGAAATTTTTAAACAAATCCTTTCTGTAAACTTCATGGAGTATTTTCTTCAGATTCATTTAAGGGATTCTGCTTTTCTCAGCGAAGTATAACTTTAGTAGGTTGTTCTCCATAGAATAATCTATCCATTGCCTCTCCAAGTTGCCTAAGAAACACTTATTTTAATTTCCGTCAACAAATATATTTGCATCATCAGAAATGTAAGCCCAGCTTTTGGAAGAATCGTTTTTGAAATAGGGCACTTGTACTTCAAAAGTTCTAGTGTAAGCACACGACATACAGTGTTCAGAAAAATGTACGATCAATCCACTCGTAGTTGGCAAATTATTATCATCGTCATCATATCATCATCTCATCATTGTCCAATTGAGCAATTTGTAAGTTAATTAGTTAAACTGAGACTGGAAATTAGTTATAAACATACATTCCTTGCCAACATTGGGGGTTACTTAACAAGCGTGTTCAATCAAATGTTATTCCGGTTATCCAGAGAAGATTGAAAAACGTTCTCTAGGTACTCTCATACTTATGAGAGGCCCCAACAGCATCCTTACTGTTGGTTGAAATCGGTCCAAATTGACCTTCTAACATTGCAAATATTCTATCAAAAACCACCACAACACCTTATGAGCGGCAGCAACAACATCCTCAATGTTGGTCTAAATCGGTTCAAAGATGCTATTAAGCGTTGGTAAAAATCGTATTTACTCAATCAGGTAAACCACCATCACATTTTGTGTGTGGTAACAACAGCATCCTTGCTGTTGGTTCAAATCGGTCCATGTTGACTCTCAAACTTTTTAAATACCCTGTTTTCCAATAACAAAAACCAACAGCATCCTTACTGTTGGTTAAGTCTGTTTCAAGCATTATTAATACCTTATCTCGCTGGATATTTTCCTACCTAACCGAGCAAAGGGCCTACGTGCGCATTGTTGGAACAAATGCGGTATCATTTGATATTACTTCTGGTGTTCCTCAAGGCAGTAATTTGGGCCCACTTCTCTTTGTGCTGTTTGTAAACGATCTTTGTGGATCGATTAAATCCCCGAAGGTTATATTCGCTGATGACCTGAAGTTCTACCGTGTTATTTCTTCTCCTGTTGATTGCTACGCCATCCAAGCTGACATCGATACGTTGCTGAACTGGTGCTTGCTAAACGGAATGGAAGTTAACGTTCGAAAGAGTAATGTCATCACTTTCCATCGGACAAGGAATGGTACTAAAGGGCGATACGATCAACATTTGGTCAATATCAACTTGACGTATTTCTTTCAATTTTGCATTTAAAAAACCTGAACACCCCTCATTTTGAAGGTGTGTGTGTGTAGAATGTTGCTCCTATTTTGATTTTGGAATTCACTCTTCAGTTGTCAAAATGCCGTCCAAGCAAGAAGAGCAGCGTATCAAAATTTTGCTCGCGCATCGCGAATATCCAAGCTACTCGCACGCAAAGTTAGCAAAATCGCTAAAAGTTGCCAAATCAACCGTTACAAATGTAATTAAAGTGTTTGGGGAATGTTCGTCGACAGCCAGGAAGTCTGGATCGGGGGGAAATCGAAAACCGGAAGCCGCTGAGACGACAAAGAGAGTTGCCGGTAATTTCAAGCGAAATCCCAACCTATCTCTCCGAGATGCCGCAAATAAGCTGGGTGTATCGTCTACAACCGTGCATCGAGCCAAAAAACGAGCTGGACTATCGACTTACAAGAAGGTAGTGACTCCAAATCGCGATGATAAACAAAATACGACGGCCAACGCGCGATCCCGGAGGCTGTACACGACGATGCTGACGAAGTTTGACTGCGTGGTAATGGACGACGAAACTTACGTCAAAGCCGACTACAAGCAGCTTCCGGGACAGGAGTTTTATACGGCAAAAGGAAGGGGAAAGGTAGCAGATATTTTCAAGCACACGAAACTGTCAAAGTTCGCAAAGAAATATCTGGTTTGGCAAGCCATCTGTACCTGTGGCTTGAAAAGCAGCATTTTCATAGCTTCCGGGACTGTCAACCAAGAAATTTACGTGAAAGAGTGTTTGAATAAACGTCTGCTGCCTTTCCTGAAGAAACACGGTTGTTCCGTACTGTTTTGGCCGGATTTGGCATCTTGCCATTACGGTAAAAAGGCCATGGAGTGGTACGCCGCCAACAACGTGCAGGTGGTTCCCAAGCGACAAGAACCCTCCCAACACGCCAGAGCTCCGCCCAATTGAGAAATACTGGGCTATTGTCAAGCGGAACCTAAAGAAGACCAAAAAACTGCTAAGGACGAGCAGCAGTTCAAGGCAAACTGGCTTTCTGCGGCGAAGAAGGTGGACAAGGTGGCTGTACAAAATCTGATGGCAGGGGTCAAGCGTAAGGCCCGGCAATTCGGATTTGGAAAAGCGGAAGCCTAACTGAATATTTTTCCTGAATTTTATACTAATTGAACTTGAAAAAGAAATTTAATTTGATTTTTTAAATAAACGATTTCACCGATTTACACGCGTTTTCCGTTGACCAAATTTTGACCGTATCACCCTTTATTTTCAACTATACAATGGCAAATTTTCGAAGACTAATAAATAAATAAATTAAATAACACCATCACGTTTTTCACATATGCATGATGGCATTTTTACCGTTGGTTTAAATCTATTCAATGCGACTATTAGGTGTAGTTAAAAATCTTGTTTTTCAAATGAAGTAAACCATCATCACATTTTGAGAGAGGCCCCACTGGCATTCAACGGCAAGGTTTATATCGGTGTGAATATTTAAATATACATTTATTCTTCTTCTTGAAAGAGTAATCTGAAAACACATATATATATATATATATGAGACTTCAGCGTACCGTTCACCAAAACGACTCATGCTGCAAACCGAGTCTTTTATCCAACATCTCCATATGGTACGAATAGCCAAATTTAGCGACAAAAATCGATAACTAGAAAACCATTAACTTTAGACACAAGATATCTTTGGAAGATTCAATTTAAAAAATAAGATCTATATTTTGGTTTAGGTGGTGACTGGGGTGGACCTTTAAAGTTCAGAATAAAAATTCTAACTTTTTATTCTTATGATTTAGAGGAATTTGTTTTTTTCTCTTTTAACTAGAGGAATTTGTGCTCCTACAGAATTGTAGATAATTCAATTTAATGAAACTTTGCCGAACAAACTTAACTTCTATCTCATCCAAGTATCGTTTTATAACAGTTTTTTCAAACTTTCCTTGGGGTGAGACTTTAATATACAGTTTGTAATAGTATTTTTTTAATTTCAGCTTGAATTTGAAAACATTGTTAGGGTGACTTTTAAGGCATTAGAGGACGCACATTTTGCAGATACAATATGGTTGCTAGCTATTGTGTAAAAAATATGTAGAAGTTGAAATCTAAGAGAAATACTTATTTATTTGCAAATATTTGCATTTATTTGCAAATATTTGCAAACACGGAATACGTGAACTGAAAGTAAAAACTTCCATATACAGTACTTATGCAAAATCATTTTTCCCTTTTGTTTACTTGTGAAGTAAACCTCTTTTTAAAAATTTACGGTTTTGTCTTTTTTCTGCATAACTTTCGATTAGCAGCATCTACATGTTTTATTATTCGGTGAAATTTCCAAGAGAAGAAATCAAAATGAAACCAATTGCTAACATAGACAAACTTTTGGTCAGTCAGTTTTCATATTTTTATTCAAAAGATTTCTTGCTTTCTCGCAATATTTGGCCAATGGATTATTTTTAATCGTTATAAAACAGGGGGTTAATCCTGTTTTGGAGTGCCGGAAGAAGTTTCCCTGGGTGTTTCTGTTTTCAACATGTTTGTCCGACCAAAATTCATAATTTATGCTTATTGGCAGCCAACTGCAAATGATGTTAACATGCGTGTGATTGGTTCCAGAAATTACGGAAATTTGTCTTGTTGTGTTGACGTGTTTGAATATGTCGGATATGTCTCGTCTCTGAAGGTGTTTTCTCCCCTGCTAAAATAGTTATAAAATGTTTTTGAATGATTTGAAAAAAAGCTACATCAACATACTTCCTAATATAAACAAATTAGCTACAGATTTCGAATGAATAAAGATATGGGTTTTATTTGTTTATTTATTAAGTTGATGTTATACCACCTTTATCTTCCCATTTTTCCAATTTGCCTCAACGTGGTGGGCAATAGATATTTCCATGCTTATCTGCTCTGAATCCTGGTTGAACAATTATTACTTCCCAAATATCTTTCATAAGCAATCGAAATAAGAGTGAAGTAAGTCTCATAGGATTATTTAATTACGAATTTTAACGAAATTTAAGTACTAATTATTTTGAGAAGCCATCCTTAAACAATAATTTAGAAAATTCTGATATTAAAATATAGTCACCATGTTCATTCCAAGTTCCATGTTTGTCCTAAATCAGTTTAAGAAACTTCTTTAAAAAACGATTTTAAACTATAACAAGTTACTGCTATGCATTGTGATGCAATGTTTGGTTCGAACTAACGCCTTGAAACTCTCCTATCTTTAAATGTTTGTGATTTCCTGAACCAGCTAGAATTTGTGAAAATTCTTCAAGTTTCACAATTTCAATCGATCAAATGTTCTATTATTCGTACAGAGCACTTTACTTCGCGAAATTTCCTAAACAAGGTAATGTTGTTTCTGCAGTACGAGAAATCTGATAAGTTCTCTTTCAACACCCGTACCTAGATATTCTTTTTCATTTCAGATAGCCAGTAATGGCGCTATAACCATAAACCGTATAGGGCTAGGACTATAGTTAATGCTTTAGTCTCAACCGTTTGGAGAAAAAATGGAGCATCACTTAACCTTCTTAGACTCGATGCTCCCAACGACCATACAAATAAATTTTTGTTCTGTACACCAAACAGGACATTCTGTTTAACTATTCTCTCCAACTATTCATTTCCCTATTCCTTTGATATCTACTGATCGAGGGTTCCCCGTGTCTTCTTAAGGTAGATACTAAATCCTCCCTGTCTCCAACGGTTGCATGGACGTGGCCAGGTGAGCGATCGAGGAGTGTGTTTGTGGAGATTATTGCGTGAAGAAACGTATCAGTAACTGGTGCCGTTTCATGATGACATGCAATATTACCATGAAACGGAACCAGTTACTGATACTTCAACGAATTATTCCTCATCGTACCTCCATCCACGAGGTGTGCGCCATCTGTTGAGCACACTGTGATGGATTATAAAGCTGAACAAATGGAGGTAGTGTGCTAACGTCAAACATAAGGGAATCCACTATGTGCTAATCGAATCAAGAACGCGTGTACGAACTAAACTGATGAACCAAGTCAAAATGTATGAAACGTCAACCACTTCGACAAATTATCGTGCTGATTCGAATGTTATTTCCTGATCTCTTATCGAATTTTCAAATATGTCGGACAATGGAAGTGACGATAAATGCCAATATTTGATACTATCTTTGACATTTGTATATACTTTCGAGACGAACCCACACAATTGTGCGGGTTAACCAAAGTAACTTTACATGTATTATTCTGCTACAATATACATGTTTTTCAAACAAATTTGATGTTAATAATTTAATTATTACTTATACTTTTATACTCATGCATTAGTTTTTGTTGTATAGTGCTTATGAAAGTCACAATGATTAGTTAAACATGAGTTTAACATACCTCGTAAAACACAAAAAAGTTTTATCCGTCGTATTTATGTTGTTATTCGTTTTTTCTATGTATGCACAGCTACTAATCAATAGTATAAGAGTTATCTTTGACATAGTGAACAAGAAGTGTCAATTTATCAACATACCAAAGATGTCTGGAGGGACAAAATGGAACCCAAACATATGTGTGGGTGCCGTCCCTTACGCTGCCGATGTTCATTATGTTTAGCACATGCTACCCAGTTCAATAATTTAGTCATTTTTAATCAACCCGTACTATTCCAGTATACCCTGTGTCAATAACAACATCAATATCAATATTTTGATATCCAAAATTTATATCTTATGAGCAACCATTAAAAAAAGATCGTACATATTAGACTTGGAAACGTATTTCTATTTCGATATTATTGGAATCACATTTGACCGATGTGGTAGAATTAAATACAGGAGTATCTTCATAAATTACGTAGACTTTAAGAGGAATGAAGGGTGGTTTTCGTAAATGTCCGAAATGTAAACATGGATCGTCACAGTTCCCACCCTCCGCACCTTTAAAGTGGGACGTGATTTATGGACGTCCTCCATTAATTTATCAGATAAAGTTAGAAAAAAGTTATCAACAATAGAGAAAGTAAACGAAGAAAGCCACTCTTTTGAAAATGGGACATTTTGAAGTGTATCTTTCGAGGAGCATTTTGGAGCTCATGTATTTCAATATACTTTTCAAAGGGCCGTCCATAAAACATGTGGGCTTTTTTTCTGAGCTTCTACATCATTCCCCCCTGTGGCCTATTTTTGTATGGACAATTGGCAAAATTTGTATGGACCATGTCATTGGCCAGGCCCGCAACTCATCTCCCTCTCTAAAAAAACACATTTATAAAAGTCCCTATATTAGGAAGAGTTGTATCTTCAGCAGGTTTTTGTAAATTTCAAGAGCTTTGTGATTGGACTAATGAGTAAATAATACTCTAAACTTTTTTGAAACAATTGAGCGTTTGAATCCCTATCAGATATATTAGCAAAGTTCCTTATGAAGTCAGATGTTGACTGTAGCCGCAAAATGAACCGTTTCACATACAAACGTTAGGCATAATAAGAATTATATGCCTTCTTTATAACGCTACCTGTTTTGTGTGAAACTACTTTGTGCGAATCGTTTGTTACACAGATAAAAAGAAACACTGAATTTTCTGCGTTATCTAATGCACATAAAGGGAATGCTAGATTTGGCAGAAAATAATGGGATATTTCATGTAAATTTAAGCCAGATAACGCCTAAATCTAGCAAGTTGTATGAAAGATTGCAAACAATATCGTTGTTTACGCTCATTTGTCTTGGAATTACACGAGGGGAAATTTTACGTGCTTGTTAAAATTAATTATTTTTTTCTGTGTATGCCAAACGTTCAGATGCGACACGTTTTTATGCGAATTGAGCACCTATCGGCCCATTGCTCGATAAGGATGGACTCCTAAAGAACTTTGTTAAAGACTTAATTTTTCTATTTTGTGAGGTGCTAATGAATGAAAAAATGTACAATGTTAGTTACTTGCGCCAACTCAGATAGATCAGAAAATATGAAAATATCAGACTCCCCTAGGTTTTTGACCATATAAAATTTTGAAACTTTGTATGGAGCGTAGACTTTGGCCAGACACCTCCCCCTCCCCGCAAAGTATAAGTAGTTTATTGACAGCCCATTATGGATTCATCTCTGTATGGCTTCCTATGAAACTTTGTTGAAGACTTTTTCTATTTTCAATACAAGTTGTTGCTAAGCTATGCAAATTATAAATCTAATCTTATCTAATCTAATTGAATATAATCTAATCTAATCTATGAAAGTTATAAACGGGCAAAATCTCAGAACCACCCTAGCATAAAAAAAGGAACAGCCTAATCGTAAAATAAAAAAGTACGTGACCTATATTTTCATATAAATAACAACTACGATTAAAAAAAAAATTTCGAGCATCGGTCGCCTAAGTGCCGAACCCGTATGATGGTGCAGGTCTGAATTTGCCTCGAAAGTGCCTGGGTAGGTGAAGTACTTCAATTAAAGAATGTTTTGTTCTGGAAGATAATAACTTTAAAAGGTAAAATTGGAAATAATCATCAATATATGGGATATAGTCTCACGCAATTTCGAATCTGGTCTTGTAAATGTCGAAATGCGAAACAAGGGCGACATTTTTCTCATTCTGTTGTCATCGTTCGTTTGAACTGTATCAAAAATGACTGCTAGTGTGCGGACCTCAACATTTTGCCTGATTTGTGAAAAATTGCCATTTACCACCACTGATGTTTCGAATTCACGTGTCATTTTTAATTTTCAAGCATACATACGAAATTATAAATCCAAAACGTTGGAACGCCGCGTTACTCGTATGAACGTTTGTATGAACAGCGCTATTTAGATTTCGTCTCACTTTGTGAACCCAGTGCAAACTAAGTAACGCCTCAAATGAGGAATTGATTTGTTTTTTACCGATAACGCTACAACTAATAACTACCTCCTTCAACCTAGATCAACCAAACGGAAAAAAAGAGTTAAACCAAATTAATTTCACTTCCGACAAGTTGAACCTCCTGGTTCGTTCGAGTTGAAAAAGTAGAAAGGGAAAAAAAAGTAAAGACTGTTAAACAACCATCTCCAACTAGCACACACACCGACTCTGAAACAAGACAGCGTGTGCCGCAGTTGCGTTGGGAGTAAATGGTAGTAAAACCAACTAAAGCCAACATATGTTTATTTGGCAAGCTCCATGTCGGATGACATAATTGGAATTTTGCCGAGCAGGTTTTTACTCTTCTAATGGAGAAGGCTTACCATTAGACACAATCACACGAGAACGCCGAAACAAGTCCCCGGATTTAGTGTGACGCATGAGATCGATTGGTAAGAAGGGTTAGATCTCACCGTAGGTGAATTAGTCTGAGTTTTTTTAATTTAAATCCAGGAGGCTCGATTGATAACTACGAAAGACTCACGGCGAGCAAGCGACGAACCCGGAATTTCCAAACCCCCTCAAAGATTGCAATAACTGTGCTGTCTATGCTCCGTCTACTGTGGGGATTCAGATCGCCTCATGGACGAAATGAGCATATTCTAATCAAGGTTCAACTGGTCTGTCTCAACACGGAGCCAGTTTGGCAAGTCCGAGCAGCTTCAACCCAATTGTCTTACAATTACACCTCTACGGCTCAGGCTGGCTGCTGCACATATCGACTACGACACGACTCAAGACCAAGACGATGACAACAGCTGTGATGTAACCCCTTGGTATGCGCGTCGATAGGTGAAGTATGTACGCGCGCGCGCGAGCATGATTTCATTGTGAGCGCGCGAAGTCGTACGGCTGGTTTGTACGCCGTCGTTTGGCGCGGATTGAGCCGTAGAAAATCGACCAGTCGTTGTTTCTGTTTGCCGATGGACTCATCTGTCAATTTTTTTTCTGTTTGTTTTCTTCATCCTTCGATCAATGCATGTTCGAGACGCAAGGCAAGACTTCGGTCCGAATAATCGATTGCATTGTGAGCCTCGAGCTGGGCTCTTGATCTCCACCGTAACCTTGAGATTTAACAAATTATGTTTGAAGCACCAAGAGTAGTAGACTCTGCTGACCCCTCGACCCACTTTGCAATTGTCCGTTCATTTGTTTCGGTTTTTTCGGTAGATTTGACTAACGACCGCATAAATTTGCCGCGGTTCAATCAAATGTTGATTACTTGGAATAGTTGGTACAGCCGAACCTGCACCCGAACCCAAGTGATTACTCGTTTCTACACATGTTACCGTTAGGTATCAGTGGAGGGTGGAAGAAATGCCAAAAGCAACTCAGAAATGGGGTATCGAGGTGAAAGAAAATGATATCCAATCGAATTGGTCGATCACGACGGACAAAGTCATTCGTATGCTGCAGGTGCTGCATTTATGGTGGGGCCACTTCCGAATTCGTGCACGTCGTGCTTACCCCATCCATGGGTTTGATCGATGTGATCGATCATGCTCGCTTATGGGGTGGAGAAACTTTCGTGCATAACTAGGCTCACTTTGGGTGCGCTGCAAGTGGGTCATGCCGCCGGAAGATGGGTTGTGGTTTTTGACTGGAAAGGATTTTTGTTGTGTATTTGACTATTTGTGTTTATGAAACTTCATAGAAACTTCTAAGAAAATTCTTAGATTGTAGAACAAAATGTGGTTACTGATAGGGTGATTCAAGAATATTAGGTCCGAAAAACATGTAACAGCGAGGGTTAGAAAGGTTAGGTTCGTAATTGAGTTCCAATTGTTCGTGTTCTAACTATTAATTGCTGTTATTAGAAAAGCATTGATAGTTCCAAAAATCAAAAACAGTGGAAGAAATATTGTCACTAGAGTGTTTATAGTTCAAACGAGCGCCATATATTTCTTAAACAAGCTAAATTTCATCGAATTGTAGAACATGGTGAGACCATTCCAGTTACTGATAATATGTTAAAGATCATTGTGATCCGCTTCTACTATTTAAAGCTATTACAAGAAAAAAAACGGACATAAGCTGTTGAAGACTTTTCTCATTTTAAAGAACTTTAAAGTTAAGATAAATAATCGATTACCTGGTCAATGAACAGCAAAGGAATCAGAACCTAAAATGTTATAGGGGTTTTTCAATAGGAACAAATAGAAAATCAGGGAGAAAATTAAGAACGACTTGAATGTGAACAGAATTTGTGAGAACATGTTGTAGCGGTATTAGAATTATAATAAGAATGATATATTAAATATCTAAACATGATTAGTACATTTTCAATAGGTAAAGGAATAACTATCTAGAAAAATAAAAGTTAATCGAACGTCAAGAGCATTTCAAACTGAATGTTCAGGAATAAGAACGAATTTAAAGAATGGGTTCGATTGATGAGCGGCAAATTTTCAGAACATTGAATTCAAGGTGATCCAGGTTTGTTGTGCGTCTCTTTTTGTTTCTTCACCAGTCTGTGGTCAGACATTATTACGACGTGTCAAGCCCACCATAGTCAACCAGTTTTTGCGGTACGGACAACTCCACGTTCGACTTCCATTTGCTTTTTATCGGCATCTTCAGTTCAGAGACACCAAGTGCGCGTTGTTCCTAATAACCAAATCCAAAGTCTTGCCAGTTCAACAGTAAATTTTCGCTGCTAGTAGCTTGGGCAATGTCTTATACCAAATTGATAATAAATTCCAATGTCAGATTATCAATGTTTTTACATTGAATATGTTATCAACAAGGCTATCTAAACTGAAAAAATTACAAAAGAAATAAAACAGCTCGTTTGATGCTACAATATTAAGGAGTTTTATTATAGGGGGAACCCCGGCGTAGAAGTTAATATCCATACCTCTCACTCCAAAGTCATGAGATCGAATCGCACCCCCGGACAAATATTTGAGTGACTACGACGGGAGATGAACTTGACTTATGTTATAAATTTGATTAGACATCCTCATTTATTTATATGACTACTAACATTCTACTTATTTTTAACATTACTACTTTTTGTAAAAGCAAAATTTCCAGATCAGAAAGTACGGACATCTTTCGTGACAACTGGAAAAAAAACATCCGAAAGATCCGAAGCTTCTAGAGGGAAGCTTTTAAGGCTTCTGAAGAGAAACTTCCGAGTTTTATGGAGAGAAGCTTGCGAGGCCTTTGGAAAGAATCTTCTGAGACCACTGGAGAGATGCATCATTACAGAGACTATTCTATAAAAATTGTAGAGAGAGAGAGAGAGAGAGAGAGAGAGTGATTTTGTGACGGCGTGTCTTTCTTCTCTTTTCAGAAAGCGAGTAATGGCGCTGCAACCATAGGCCATTAAAGGCTGGGACGAGAGTTAGTGCTCATGTCCCAGTCGAGAGACAATGATCATCATCACCATCACCATCAGAGAGCGAGTGATGGCGCTAAAACCATAAGCCATAGGCAGCTAGGACTATAGTTAAAGAAAAGTCCCAACCGTTTCAAGAGAAATGGAGCATCACTTAACCCTCTTAGTCTAGATGCTCCCAACGACCATTTTTGAATAAAGTTTTAGTCTGTACACCAAACAGGACGTTCTGTTCAACTATTCTACCCGACTATTAATTACCTTTTCCTTTGATATCTATTGAAGGCTACGTGGGTTCCCCGTGTCTTCTTAAGGTAGATAACAAATGCTTCCTATCTCCAGCGATTGGCTGGACGTGGCTATAGGTGAGCATTCGAGGATTATTGCATTAAGAAACATATCAGTAACTGGTTTCGTTTCATGGTGGCAAGTTTCTGGAGAGAAGCTTCCGAGGCATCTGTAGAGACGCTTCCGGGGCATCTGGAGAGAATCTTCCGAGGCTCCTGGAGATAAGCTTCCGAATCCTTTTGAAAAAAGCTTCGAAGCTTCTGGAGAGAAGCTTCCGAGATTTCAAAAGAGAATCTTCAGAGGTTTTTGAAGAAAAGTTTTCAAGGCTTCTGATGAGAAGCTTCCGAGGCAGACTGGTTTCCGAAGATGCTGGAGAGATGTTTCCAAAGATTATGTAGAGAAGCTACCGAGGCTACTGGAAAAAGTTTCCGAGGCTTCTGAAAAGAAGTTGAGGAAGCTTCTAGAGAGAAACTTGCGAGTCTTCTAGAGAGAAGCTTCCAAAATGTTTGGTAAGAATCTTCTGAGGCTACTGGAGAGAAGCATTCGAGTATCATGTAGAAAATCTTCCAAGAATTCTGGAGAGAAGTTTGCAAGGCTTTTGAAAAGAAGCTTTCAAGGTTTCTGGAGAGAAGCTTACGAAGCTTCTAGAAAGAAGCTTCCAAGATTTCTGGAGAGAAGTTTCTAAGGCTTCTTTAGAGAATCTTTCGAGGATCCTGAATATCACATGACACGAATTATGAGATGACACCAGTCATAAGATTTTGGGCAATAGTGAGGCCGAATTCTATTCTAGAGGCAGGAGGCCAAATCCGGCCAGACCTCCATGAAACCGCAGGAAGGGAAACAGGCGCTTTGGGAGACACTCGTCTCGGTAATTTACCGATTCATTGTACCTGTCGTGAAAAATGGCTGCCTCATCTCTCTAAACCCACAAGATGGCCTGCCAAACCAAGAACATTTTTGGGAATTTGTCTACCTTCTTTTTCCTTACCTCCTCAGGAACGGCCAAACGTGATGTGGCAGTCTCATCGACCACCACGACGTACCCCGGTTTGATGCCTTCCTGACCTTGTAGAGGACGGCACGGTTTACCGTTTTTTCGATAAAAATTACGGAATGGTCTGGACGACGTTTGAACTGATTTAACCCCTTCCTTACCTTTATCGAATCAGCTTTTTGGTTTTCTGCCGCTGCCTAACCACCGCTTGGTCAATACCATCTCGATAACCACTTGGCAAATTCTAATGAAATTTTGCCAACGTAACCAATTTCAGTCAATTTTTCACCAATTTTTACCAACTCGCTTAAACGTTATAAGCGCATAATGTCCAATTTTTTAGAAGAACAGTCTTTAAATATTGAACGAAAGGTCTTCTAAAGTTGAGTGAGAGAAAAGTTGATTTAGGTTAATTTTAGAGTTGAAAAGAATTTATTTACCCTTTTTGACTTTTCACTTTTTGACAATCCCAAAGAAGCTTTTCAATCTCATAGAAGTTAACTACTTAAGCAGTATGCTTAATATGGTTAAGTCGAAAAGTACTCAAAAATTTGCATAACTGGCATTTTTTATGAAGGTTTACTGGCGGACTCTGAATAAAGGTTATAAGGAATCAGATGGCACCTCTTTTAAATGGCTGTAACTTTTTACCCGTTGGGAATTTTTTAATGAAATTTTGGGTGGAATTCGTTTTGAAGATGTAGTCAGAAGAACAGCAGCGGCGCAAAGAAATTTTGCGCACGTACCTTGAAAATCCGGGTCTTTCTTATCGCGCCATCAGCAGGAAGCTGGAAATGGTACATTCTACGATGTCTCGTGTTTTCAATCGAACGTTTGCCCATCAATCGGAAAGAAAAAAGTGGCGAAAATAAATCTCCGTATAGTGTTAAGGATCACAAGCGGGTAGTACAAGATTTCAAGAGGAACAAGTTCAGTTCGAGATGTGGCGAAGAAACTGAATCTAACCCAAACTAGCGTGCAAGATGCGAAAAAACGTGAAGGACTAAACACGTACAAAGTCCAAAAGGCGCCTAATCGCGATGAACGGCAGAATACGGTAGGTAAAACACGTCAACGGAAGCTCTGCACCCAGATGACGACTAAACCACATTGCCTAATTATGGATGATGTAAAAGCAGACTTCCGGCAACATCCGAGACTCCAGTTTTTCACTGATCATCATTCGATGTCCCTGAGGACGTTAGAAAGCAGCAGAACATGGGAAAATTTAAAGATTGGTTGAACGGCCGAATTTTGCCGAATATTTGTGTGTGGCGCAATTTCATTCCGTACACCCTTTAGAGTAGAAACCCCAACAGCAGGCCTTTGATGATATTGTTGCGTAAATCCTTTCGAACCAACCGCACACGGAACATGTCGTTCAAGAAGACGCTGTTCCAAATGACTTTTTTTTTTCAATTGTCTTTTTGATATTTTGTTTGTCAGTGTTACGTTTACAAGTTTCATAAGGTGTTTCGTAATTTCTTCAGTCTTTTACTTTTAGTTCTTTTAGTAAGATTTCATAAAGAAACTTTTCAAAACAACAACGTTTTGTGCATTTTTAATGTGACAATTTAGCACTGGCATCTGAATTAAAGATCTTCTATTAACTGATTGTTGGAATTGGGTTTTTTTGAAGTTTGCTTAGTTCGAAAGTGAAGAACTTTGAATTTATTGCGTTGAAAATCATTTATTTGCAATTTTTCTTTATTTTTGACAAACAACATTTGATTTAAACAAACCAAATTTGATTTTTTGTATGGAAAAATGCCTTTTTTATTTTTTTATTTTCCAACTTTTCCTTGAAAATTTTTCAACTTTTGAGTTTCTCTAAAACTACGTTGGACAAAAAGGAACAAATCATCCGAAGGCACCGTCAAGATTGGTTCAGCCAATATATATAGATATAGATATAGCCAGTATATATATATATATATAGATTATACTGAAATAAACAATTGGTTCTGTTCAATTATGTCTAGATATTTTTTGCTGACATTATCTTAATGTCCGAAATTAAACGTGGACAGGCTTCATATTGTCAAGATTTTTGAATCCAAAACGCCCTTGTTTTAATGGTAATGGTGAATTGCAATGAAATTCCGCCAGTATCACATCCAACGCCAGTGCCTTTATATAAATTTACTACGACACGGTTGTTAGAGAAGAATGTAACAAATGTGATACTTTGTTAGATCAACAGAAAATGAGACAGAAAATTTCAAATTTCAAATTGATGATACTCCATCGTTAGCCATCGGATTTTGATGCGGTTAGTCCAAAAATTTCCGTAGTTTCGGATTCCAAGGTGGGAGTACTGGGGTGTCCTAGGATGTTGGACAAAATATTTTTAGTAGCGAAACATGGCATGCGGCATATCAAACTTCATGTTTTAGCAAAACTAGGTCATCAGAAGACATTTTGCGGATTTCTGACCATACTGGTCACTTGGAGAGGCCCTGCGGGTTCCGAGTTCCTCCGGGAAAGTAGTCATATTCAAATATTTTCCAAAACCTGGCTTGCGACATATCAAACTTAATGATTTTGCAAAACTAGGTCTTCGGAAGACATTTTGAGGGTATTTGACCATACTGGTCACTTAAGGAGGCCCTGCGGGATCCGAGTTCTTCCAGGAAAAGAGGCCATATTTAAATCGTTGCCAAAACCTGGCTTGCCACACATCAAACTTCAGGATTTTGCAAAACTAGGTCATAAGAAAACGTTTTGAGAATATCTGACCATACTGGTCACTTGGGGAGGCCCTGCGGGTTCCGAATTCCTCCGGGAAAGTTGCCGTATTCAGATCTTTTCCAAAACTTGGCTTGCGACATATCAAACTTAATGATTTTGCAAAACCTTATCTTCGGAGGACATTTTGAGGATTCCTGATTATATTGGCCACTTAAGAAGCTCCTTCGAGATCCGAGTTCTTCCGGGAAAGAGGCCATATTCAAATCGTTACCGAAACCAGGCTTGCGACATATACTTCATGATTTTGCAAAACTTGGTCTTCGGAGGACATTCTGAGGGTGTTTGACCATACTGACCACTTAGGGAGGCCCTGCGGAATCCGAGTTCCTCCGGAAAAGAGGCCATATTCAAATCGTTGCCAAAACCTGGCTTGCGACACATCAAACTTCAGGATTTTGCAAAACTAGGTCATGAGAAAACGTTTTGAGAATTTTTTTTTAAAGGTCAGGTGAAGTGTTAATTTCAATTTGCCTAGTTTTCCAATAACAATTGTTATACACTTTTAAACGAGTTTTTCAAAACTGTGTTTTATAATTTTGTAAAAGTTAAGTAAGCGTTTTCGATAAATAGAAGTTTTTGAACTTTTTTAATTTTTTTCTACAATCTCTTAAAAGCATAAACCTGGACTGTGAGCATGTAAACAAGCCCAATATTTTTCGACCATTAAGCTGAATATGATTAAGCCGAATAGAACTGGAAAATTTGCGAGATTGTAGTGAGAATATTCATTCACAATATCCTTCATAAAATCTTTCATGAATGCCAAGTCAAGAAACATAAAACTTAACATATTTCAACATCCCTAACCTGTCTCAATGTCAATTCTGCAGTTGCTCACCGGCTCCCAATCGTCAATATTGACAAACCTCCACTCTTTTCGCACCGTTAAACTTCGAATTTTTGTTTTCCCATGTTTATGGCAATTACATTGGCGCAATTGGCCGAAACTCGCACCAGATTACTGCCAATGATCTTCGCCATTATTCGGACGCAACAATCACCCGCGGCAACTTATAATTGAATAATTGAGCGTGCATCTTGGCACCGAAATCTACGTCAATGAAGCGCGCGCGAAAAGCCACCCTTTTCTCGCGCATTAGAAGCCCGAGCCGCCAGCAGCGAGCGAGG
Organism: Aedes japonicus; assembly: GCA_034211315.2. Classification (NCBI taxonomy): domain Eukaryota; kingdom Metazoa; phylum Arthropoda; class Insecta; order Diptera; family Culicidae; genus Aedes; species Aedes japonicus. The sequence goes on along the minus strand of JASCZW010006300.1, from coordinate 34,307 downwards.
ATGTTTTCTCAGCGCAAAAAAAAAACCCACAGCTAATCGCTAATCAATTTCTCAACAATTATAGGCACATCGCACACCTCTGTTTAACTTGTCATACTATGTACGTTCGCCGCACTTACTTCGCTTGTAAGTTGCTATCTTGTAGCTTGTGGAGAATGACGAAACCTTCACCTCTCTTGAAGATGCATCTAAAAAATTTCAAGATCGCCATCCTGCTGATGCCGTTTTTTCCCCCCCGGGAGTAGATGATGCGCAAATTCGAATTGTTGTTTACCGAAGAGCTGTGTGTACTTAGTCCTCCTCTCGGAGCGTCGTACAAGAGCAAAAACAGTTCTCGGTAAATACGGACTTCCCAGCTCAAAAACCATCGCGTCATCTTCCGTCGTCGATCAATCGGGAGGCAAATTGTTTGCCCCGTTGGTTGCCGTGTACCGAGGTTCGATTGTTTTCATAAGACGTTTTTTGTTCCGTGTAACCTCTGTTTGCGAAGAACCATTGAAGACCGTCGAGGTGCAAATCACCTGTAAGCCAATAATTGCGCAAATCATCGGAGCCAGGTAAACAGCTTCACTTGTTTTCCAAAGTCCAAAGTTTAGAACGTCGGTACTTGATTCTTGAAACGCCTGAAGCAGAAGACAGCCATCATCATGTTTCACAGGTCTTCACTTTTAAGAGCCGCATGACGCAACCTATCGACCGATCACATGTCGAATCTAACGATCCACGAAAAAAAACTGGTTTCTGTTTGCCAAGCTAGTTCATTGCCCTAACTTTTTGGCCGGTTTCAAGGTGCTTTTATCGGGTGAGATATTACCTTAGCTGCCAATCGGAACAGGACACACACTGGGCAAACTGATGATCCCAACAGAATAAGGGTTGTGAGTCTAACTAATGTCATTTCGTTTCCAATCGGAAAGGCGACACCGCGTCTCTCCTGCTTTGGGTTCCGAAAACGAGTATTACAGGTTCGTTCCCTCTGACTTATGTTCAATGGTGGCTTGTCCATTCCCGTCGCGACCAAGCTTGTGTTATACCAATGCCGTTTGGGTTGGGCAGGATTCGGGATGCTCGCCTGGATCGGACGATCGCGAATAATGCTAATTTGGTTAGCATCTTGCGTTTTTTCATCGACCACTCCCGCTGCTAATGATGATGCGCTGGGAGAAAGAATCGGGGAAGAAGGCCAGATATGCTAAAATTTGGGAAGAAAGAGTTTCGAAATTTATGTTGACCATGGTCATTTCGGCGACGGTTTCAATTTGCCGAATGGGAGTCGCCAGCTGGCTTGAAGTTTTATCCTATAAGCTGTTGCCAGACGTTATTTATTTATTTATTTTTTGCCAACAAGCTTATGGTTTTGTGAGAATCCTGCTCCGCGAAAATGGCCTTGAACTGGTTGATTAGGCGAACTATATTTCACTATGCAAATTATGCATGGTGGCGTCTGGTAAGATATTCCTTCCTTGGGCGACCACGGCTTTATCTGGATTAAAATGAATTCGAAATCCAAAACATGTAAATCTTGCAATGAAATTATACTCAGATGATTTGCAAAATTTCAGATTGTAAGAGAAAAATGTTCGACCTAATCCGAATGCGAATTTTTCTCACTGTTGTGAACAAATCCCACTCGCATTTCACGGCCACACATCCATTTCAGTTGCAAGAGAACTACGGTAGTTTTCAAAAAATACAAATAAGTTACTCAGTCAGGTGGGGTCGAAAAACTGAGTCAAACTGAGTGGAATTTATAGCCGTGTTCAAAACGATGAGAGTTACAATGAGAGACTCTCTTTCTTTGCTTTCTCTTCCGTTGATAACTAATCCACCAATGCATTTTCGTTGTACACTCTCGAATTCAGCTCATCAGCCAAAAAGTGTAGAGTCACTAAATTTGAAGTTCAATATACATAGACTGAGTCTCATCGTACAAACTTCGAGCATCCATTCGATGAATTGCCATGTTGATGATATGTACGATTTGACAGTCTCAGCAATTATTGACTCAAATTTGAGAAACTGTTGGGACTGATCAGTCATCAAATCGACTCGAGAACTTGAGTCAAATGGAGCAGGCGTGCACATTGACTTTGGATTTAGCGAGTACACGATAGCATGCACATCAAACGTCGAGTAGAATCGCGCGAGATGCAGGAATCTACTCAGAATTGAACTCAATGTGAGAGTCCATCCAGTGAACGAGGATGGGAGATTCTCCTATTGGTTGCTTACACGGTCAGCCATTTTAACTCAGTTTTGAGTCGTTTTTGACTCACTTTCGTCATTCGTGAAGTCACTCAAATTTGAGTAAATGTGATTAGTACTGACAAGTCGACAAATCAAAAACATCCCCGAGCAAAGAATTATACCAAATTGATAACAAGTTCTATTACCAGGTTATCATTTTTTGATCACTGAATATGTTATCATTGAGGCTGGAAAAATAGCCTAAATAACAGAATGAATAACAAAAAAATACTCGTTGAATATCAAAATAATAACTTATTTTGTTATCACTGCGAACAACTAGATAACAAATCCTGTATTATAAGCAAATTTATTGAAATAGTTTCAAATTATGTAATCAATTTGAAATCAAATTCTCATGCTAATAACTGAAAAAAAATATTTTGATTAAAAGCAAAATTTTTTGTTCAAATATGCTGGAAATATTTATAGTTTTACAATTCAACTTAAATAGTGTGTTCAAAATTATAACATATGATAATAAAATTTGTTATGCGATAACAGCGGAAATCAAAACGATAACTGGGATTACAGAACTTGTTACTTATATGATTCAGCTTATTATTTTCATTTGCCTTCATTAGTCGACTCAAATCAGAGTGATGTTTTTGATTTGTCGACTCGTCAATACCAGACACATTTACTCAAATTTGCGTAACTCCACTACTCACGAAAGTGAGTCAAATGCGACTCAAAATTGAGTTAAAATGGCTTGCTAAGTACGTCCCTACACTGGCGCATATTTGACTCAATTTTGGGCCGTTTTTGACTCATTTATGTCAAAAATGAAGTCGCTCTTAAATCAAATGGAAGCTTTTGATTTATCGGTTTGTCAATCCCAATAACATTTACTCTAACAAGAGAAAGTCCACTTTTATTGAAAGTGAGTAAAAAACCACTCAAAGATGAGATGAATTTGGAACTGTGTATGATAGGAGACTCTAGACTTGCTGTTGCAAATGAATCATGCAGACATATTTGTTAATCACCTTTAGAGTTCTGAGCGTATCCAACGGATAAAAGACTTCATTCTTTGGGTATAAAGTTTTTATATTCTGAGTATTGTATGAGATGCAGTTTTAGCGAATTTCTACTACATGCTTGGGATGATAAATCGAGTAAAACAACCGGCTGGCTCAAGTGTGTACAACAAAAACAAATCCTGGTGAGTTCTTTCCTATTTATTTGTTTGTTTCTTATCGATTCTTTTTTATGTAAGGACGTTTTGTATTCGTGCTTTGTTCTTTTAATTTTCTTGAAGTAAAGTGTGTTTACGAATTTTTAAACTTTGAAATGTATAAAAATGTTGGAAGATGGATGACAAATTAAGAGCTCTGAGGCTTTATTCCAGGCACTGCACTATGGTACAAATGGACAAAATTCGCGACAAAAATCGATAATTCGAAAACCATTAATTTTGGACTGATGATGTCTTCGGAAGATTTCTAGGGTTTTTTTTTCATTAGGGCGAATCTACAATTGAGAGATTCTCTCCGGGCTCGCTCTCTTTCATTCATAAACCAATCACCTTCACGTTTTTCATTCTACTATTTTTAGAGTATGCTAGCCTGTTGTGTTTCGATCTGTATTAAAGAATGCCTCGTAAGTTTTATAATGGCGCTGTAATGAATGCAAGAGAGCGAGCCCGGAGAGAATCTTTCAATTGTAGATTTGCCCTAATGAAAAAAAAAAAACCCTAGATGTAATTTATAAAAAATTTGATCTATCCTTTGGTTTTAGTGGTTACTAGGGTGGTCCTTTTCTGTTCATAATAAAAATTCCAACTTTTTATTCTTATGATTTAGAGGATTTTTTGTTTCTACAGAATTGTAGATATTTTAATTTAATGAAACTTTGTTGAAGAAATTTAACTTCTAGCTCATCTACGTATGTTTCCTAGTTGGTAGTATCGCCACAGATAGCGCGTATACTCGATTTTCTTACGTTAACACACTACCGCCATCTGTTCAGCATAATCACCCATCACAGTGTGCTCAACAGATGGTGTTAGTTTTATTTTTTTTAAATAACGATGATTTGTAGTGCAAAATGTTCGATGTGTTATGCCTGTTTGTCTGTGATACACATTTTAATAAATAAACAGAGATGGGTTAATATAAAGCTATAAACATTTTCATAAAAAAAACTCGCGTTGTTAAGCTCTTTGATAATAATTGTTGATCGAAAATTATTCAGAAAAAAAGCAAAATTTCCAATTTTAAATTCAATTTTTAAGCAGCTTCATTCAATCCAGGAACTAGAAAGTGACAGCTCTCCTGTAGATTCAGCAACCAATTTCAGATTGGGTGGAGAGTCAGGCCCATTCTGAGATTACTTTCACATACAATAAGCCCCTCATCTGATCATTAGCGATATCATTTGGGAAAAGTGTACTGCAATACATTTCCAGATTTGGAAACTTAAAATTTCCACACCAGGCACGTATTATTTGAAAATATGAGTTTTATCATATGTTTATAATCAGATTGATCTCACCCATGGTCGCCTCCAAAATGACACTAGCTTGTTCATTTGCCAAATTTGACATTTTCGACGTTAGTTGGTCATCAATTTCATGCACTCGCTGCAACATAAGCGCATAAACTAACTTGGCTAAGCCACCCGTTAGATATTTAACCTGCATTACAAAACTCTGAGCACCACGTGTTAAGTACATCCGAAAATTTCCCGTTGAGAGGCAACTTTATAAAGAACTTTAAAAATGCTAATAATTATCAATTTACTCGCGTCAAAGCGGAAAACACTTTAATTTAGTAGTTTATGTCCGGGTGGCACAATACAACTACTAACAAACAAAACCAAGCTGATATAACTCTTCCTTCGGGTGCGGGGGTGAAGCACACACAAAAAAACAAAAAAAAAAAAGACAACGGGAAAATACTACGGGCCTTCGCACGTTCTGAGTGAGAATCGATTACATTCACAGCGTCTTACACTAAGCACGCGTGTAGCCTTTTATATTTTCTAGTATTGCTAGTAGTAAAATATTTACTCTTCACTATTTGATGGAGAATTTAACAAACTGGTAATTTTTGGTTTTATAAATCCACAAAAAAAACCACAATGCGAGGGTTCAAGGCTCATTCCATACGAAATCGTATGAAGTGATTATTGCTGCATGAGCATGAGCATGAGCATGATTGACCGCCCGAGGTAGCTACTCCGTTGTTGCCACATCAGCTGTTATTACACAGAGAACCAATAGATGATGCTTGAGCCTAACGTACATCTTCAATGTGTAAAACTCGGTGATCCCAAACTAAGGCAATACCGGCGCTGGCCTCGCCCGAGTGCAGGTCAACTAGGGAATGGGTAAGGAATATGGCTGACGTGATACTCGCTTTGTTGGAAGCCGCGGAATCCACCGCAACTTCCACGAGAAATCACTGCGCGTTTGGATAGCAGGATTGGGTGGCAACTGGGTTCGTTTTGTGGTTAACGATAAAGCTGTGAGGTGCAATTAGTACCGATTTCCGATTTGAACCGATTTAAACCAACAGTAAGGATGCTATTGGGGCCGCTCACCAAAAGTGTGATTGTGGTTTTTCATTGGGAAAGCAAAGTGAGTTTTAATAATGCGGAAAAAGCTGATCCTTGACCGATTTGAAACCAACAGTACGGATGCTATTGGGGCAACTCACAAAGTGTGATTGTGCTGGTTTTCATTGGGAAAACAAAGTGATTTTTACTAATGCTGAAAAGCCGATATTTACCGAGTTTAAACCAACAGTAGCTGATGCTGTTGGGGCCACTCACAGAGTGTGATAGTGGTATTGACTGTTTAGGGAAAACAAGGTAATTCATCAGCAACGCTTGAGAGCCAACTTGGATCTATATCAACAGTACAGGATGCCACTGGAGTCTTTGACAAAAATGGGACAGTGGTTAGGAAGGTATGTACCTCACCACCGACCGATCTTACCCGGCGAACCACGACTTCCTGATGATCTCTCGCGCAACGTATGGTAGCCAACCGGAAACAAAAGCACTGAAACGCTACGCCCGATAACAAAATATTGCGGAGCAAAGTATCGACACAACCGATTCATCCGATTCAACCGATGGTCGACGCAAACCACATCACGAGTCACCGGTTGAAATGATTATTGCTGCAATGGTCGAGAAAAACATGTCTCTTATACATTTTCAATTGATATCACTTATCAAGGGTGTATAGTCTCGTGGGATTGTGGCTCGTCTCTGGATCCCGAGGTTTATGTTTCGAATCCCGATTGCAACTTTTTTTTTTCTGTGAGGAATATTTTCATACGATCGTCCTATGAACTTATTTCCATTAGAGAACCGTATGAAATTGGCAAAAATATCTTTTGGCAAATTTCCATACGATATTCCTATGAATTCCCCTCGATCTGTTCCCTTAGTGAGGCATCGTATTGCACAAAAACTGAGTTTTATTTAAATAAACGCTGAAACAGTGAGTATGGGTGTTCCTGTTTCCCGTTTCGAAGATTTAAAGTTTTGCTGATTAAATAATTCTTATAATGCTGAATTTCCTTTATTTCGAATCATCTAAGCAGCTCAACTCTAAATCAGTGGGTCTGACCGTTTAGTATTTTAAACCATTTTAACATTGATTGAAGGCACTATATCCATGTCAGCCCGAGTACAAGAATGTTCCAGCCCAGGATGTCGAGCAAAAAAATGGAAAAAAAGAAGCTTGCAAGCGTATTCCTTGGTCGCCTTTTTGATCAAATCAGTCGTCGTTTTGGCCACTGCTCTCGACGAACGCGTTCTTGAAAAAAATGAACTCAAGTTCAATGCCGTTTGTGAAAACTCCCTAGCAGCACACTAGTTGTAATTCAGTAAAATTTACTTCAATGTCACTCAATTAAGTCACAATGAAGTAACTCCAACCAATTATGACTGTTTAGCGTTGCTTGGGCAACCTTTTAGTTTTTTTTGTTCATGATTGAGTTTCGTCAAAACATGGAGTTTACTCGAATTTGAGAAACTCCACTATTATCGAAAGCGAACGAAAAACTACTACTGGCAGTGTATTAGATAGACTTGTCATTCCATATGAACTATGAAGAAATCTCGAGTACTTTTTCAAGCAGACGTATCTGATTTTGTAAACAAAGAGGGGAAGTAAGATTCAAACGTCAAATTCTTAAAACCTTTAGCACTTTCATGCTAACTAGACCCACCAACACAAGGAATAAAGTTTCCTTAACGATGCTAGTTTCCGTGAGGGTGCTGAGAGTTTTGAGAAATTCGCGTTTGAATCTAATTTTCCCTATATGTTTACAAAATCAGATACGTCTGTTGGAAAAAGTACTCGAGAAATAGTTGTGAACCTACGTCAGTCAAATTGGTGAAATACTTCATACTTTGGACAGAAGTTTTTGTTTTCTGAGATATGTTGTTTTCTGGATAAGTTATAGCATTAACTATGATGTGGATCGTAAACCTCTTTACTTTACGGATTACTCGACCAACTTGGAGAATTTAAAACGTGTTTATTAATACAGATTTAAGCAGAAGAAATAATTTATATCTTGGAGATGGAATGCCGTAAGGCTAATATTTTATTGCACTTTCGTCAAAAAATATATGATAAAAGTTATATCTCTTCCTTCGCTGATGTAAAGGTGCATATTCGTCCTGATCCGTATCAAACAATGTTATATCAACTTCTTTGGCAAGCTTGTCACAAAATTTGATCATTTGTGTAGTGTTCCAAGCGATTTTACCAGTCTTCTTATGCTTTAGCTTCATAGTTGCCCAGTATTTTCCTATTGGAAGGAGTTCGGGCAATATGGTAGATGTAACTTTTCGTCTATCTGGGGATGAGATTCGAACTCGTGACTTTGGCGTTGGAGGTATGGATGTTAACCACTACGCCGCGTCGCCCCCTACTACCACTGAATAACATATGGTTGTGGTTGCAATTCACCAAATCACGCACGTAACTTGCAGTTACTGAAACTTTTCTTTCTTATACAACTTCGAGCCTATCGTCTTATTTGTGCCATAGAGCTTAGGGTTCCACAGGTTCATATACCTTGCCAAATCATAAATTTATCTATGAACGCTTGATCACTATTTGTCAAGTAAACAGCGTAAGACTCGTCTCCCAGTCCGGCAAAATCGCGTTTATAAAACCCACCACCTTTCCAGGATTCGCAGTCCAAATTTTATCAGGTTGCATATAGCCACTGTACAGAAATTTAAGTCTGGTCTTGTACAAAGAATCACAACTGCAGAGCAGATGTTCCGAGGTTTCACGTTACTTGTTACAGAAACGACAGATAGCATTCTGAACCTGGCCAATGTTTTTCAAATGATATCTACTAGGGCAATGTCCGGTTACTAGGCCAGTATAGGTACAAAAAACTCTCTTATTGAGTTCCAGAAGCTTTTTACTGATTGTAACATTTGGAATTATAAACCTTTTCAACCAGTTGGTCATCCCACTTTGTTCTTCTAAAGATTTTAGTTTCATTTTTATGGCAAAGTATGATATATCACAGAACGGTTCTGGGCCAATAAACTGTGCATTTGACCCTTATTTAGAAAGTTCGTCTGCCCTTTCATTACCTTCAACACCACAGTGTCCCGGAACCCAGAATAAATTTACGGATTACTCTTGACACACCTTTCGCAGTGAAAAAATGCATTCCCATACAAGTTTGGATGTACATGTATAATTACTTTACGCTTTGTGTGCCACTTGGCTGTCTGTAAAAATACAAATATTTGCATGTCTGTATTTTCTCTTCAGACAAACGTTAATACATTTTATTAAAGCAAAGATCTCCGCTTGGAAAACCGTTGGATAGTTTCCCATCGCCACATAGATTTCTACCCCAGGGCCGAAGATTCCTGTCCAGTTTTCGTTCCAATTTTTGAGCCATCTGTGAAGAATTTTATGGAGCTATGACGAACAGTGGGACCTCCGACTTCCCAATCTATATGTGACGTTTCACATATGTTGTAAGGGATGTAACAGGTCTCATCCAAAGCTTTGTGAAATGTTCAGGTGACCGACTTTTCAACCGTTTGAATCCTAGCATACTCTTTCCTGCTACTAATTGCACGTATCTATTAGTGCAAAGGCAGCAGATTGTTTTTGGCCACCGCACAAGCGAAGCATACGTTCATTTTGGACGAATTATGGATGCATAAATCCATATTATTATTTTTGGTCTTAGACTCCATGTTCTGCCAAATGTTTTTGAGCATATCCAAAAAGCCCTGGTTGCCTTGCCGATCACATACTCAACATTGGCATTTCAGTTCAGTTTGGCATCTAGTATCACTTGAAGGTATTTTACCTGTTCTCTAAGATGGATTTCCAATCCTCCTAGCTAAAAAGCTTTTAGACTAAACTTCTTTTTCCTAGTGAAAGGTACAATTACTACATTCGATGGAATGCTAAGACCCCCCATGATACATCAAGACAGGGTAAATTTTAGCCCCATTGCATTCACTCTAAAATGATATTGTCCAATTTTTCCCTCACTATGATGACTATATTGTCTGCAAAACCTACAACTTCGAAACCTTTTTCTTTTAAGAAGCCTTTCTCGTAGAAGATCGTCTACAACTAAGGACCACATAAGTGGTGAGAGGACTCCTCCTTGGGGAAAACCTCTCATTGCCCGTACTGTAATAGACGAATTTTCCAGTTCTGAAGTGATTACTCTTTTTCCAAGCATGGTGTGAACCAAGTTGATTATGTCAAAGTTCCTTTTCTTCATGGCACGAGCCATTGGCGAATAGGAAGCGTTGTCGAAAGCTCCTTCAATATCTAATAAAGAACAAAGTGCCATTTCTTTTACTGAAAGAGCTTTTCTAATTTTGAAACCATAGTATGCAGTGCCGTAACTGTTGATTTATCAGATTGGTAAGCAAACTGGAACTCAGATAGTGGATACTTGTTCATGTAATTTGAATTGATGTAATCGTTCAACTGCCATAGTCTTTAATAGGACTGATCAAAGACTAATGGGCCTGTATGATTTAAGAAGCGCTTTATCTCTTTTATATTTTAGGTATAAAGATAACCTGTACTTGTGTCCATAAATATGGAATACGGTTGAATCTCAAACTTGCCTTAAAAATCTCAATTAATGGCGAGATCAACACAGCCGTTTTGAAGCGATGCTGGAAATATTCCATTCTTTCCTGCAGATTTGTAAGACTGAAAAGATCTCAATGCATTTTCTACCCTTGTTTTCTTAAAGATTATATCCGCCAAGTCATTGACTGCGACTTTTATTTTAACTTCTTTTACCTTCAAGTGATGTATCCCTGTTTGGCTCTACACACACAAAACTGATCCAGGATAATGGGTTTCCATAATCAACATTAACGTTTCACGAGGAGTTTTTGTGAAAACTCTATCCTCATTTTTCAGATTTTCAAGTTTAATCGTATGATCCTTTACAGATACGAATGCTTGTAGTATTTTTCATTTACATAAATATATTCATTATCATATAAATATTCCATGGGAATGGGAGGGACCATCAGGGCACCCGCTTGAAGCACTCTGGATGGGGAAAGTGAGAATGCCAACTCCCCATTGCTAATAGTTTGTGAATAGAGGACGGGCTCTTCTTCCCACCATTTGGGGCATCCTCATGCTAGATAGCTCGCTTTGATCACCAATTGTTCTATCTTGTTGTTCGAAGGAGATTCTTTATATCCCTGTAGAAACGTATAAGTGATATTGCCTATCGATCCACCAAACCCTGGTTTTGGCCCTTTATACAACGGCATGATTAGGATATTCTAACAAGTCTAACAGCGAGGAGAGCCCATTGCCGTCGCCGTGCTACGATGGGTGGTAGTACATACCATACATACATCATACATCATACATGATCCTTTGCAAGTCCCTCTGAAGTCTTGCGACTTCCGGAATATTGCTTATGTTTTCACGCGTTAGAACCCAGGATCTTCGATCCGATTTTCTTATTTCTTTATTGTACTCAGTAAGTGCACTCATATTGGAGGTCCAATCTGGGGTTCTTTTCACTTTATTAAACAATCTACGAGACGTTTACGCAGACGTTCCGATTAAGAGTTCCACCATGGAATATCTCTGTTAGAGGACGAACGAGGACTTAAATCTAGTCACGTGCCATGGTTAGCTAACATTTTTCACCAAAAAGCTGTCCGTAATCCATTCTCATTTATATTTACTATTTTAAATCGATCCAAATCGGTTCTAGAGCGTTATTAACAATTACCTAGTGAGTGCAGCCTCCTTACTGTAGGTATGAATCGATTCGATGCGCAGTTTTCATGGTAAAAACCCTTTATTTGTGCTACGCATTACTCCCTCATCTGCCCTATTCTCCGAATGTAGACTAAAATGGCTATTAATTGTTCAAAAACCTGAAAAAAGAATGGCTTAGCAGAAAGAGATTTCCAAAATGTATGAATTCCAGCACAGGATGCAGCCAGAAAATCAGTTGCAGTACATTTCAATAGCCATATCAATTCAGCCTAAGTTGTAGCATCTCGTGTACTTCAGAGTTGCACTTGAGAAATCGATGCAGCGGATGAGGAGGGCTGCACGATGCCCATCGATTTTGATTCGCAATCACGACGCAGTCGCAGTTGACTTGTACCACGAAAAACCATCCATTCCTCCTTATGGCGAATACTGCGATTCGTGTGCTGCACATAAGCCTGGAAACCTTTGGATATTGTGAAGGCCATAGTGCAAATTGTACAGAACGCTTACACAATGTTGCGAAATTCGCACACCCCGGCGAGTTGTTTGTTCGCCAAACTGCTAACATTAACGTCAGACTTTTTCTGGCGTTAATCCTAAATTACTCATTCTAGAACAAAATTTGCCAGAAAGTGTTGAAACAAGACGTATTTCCAAAGTAAATCTATCTTTTTCGCTGAAATATTCAGTACTATAAAATCGTCACCCAATTTATGGAAAATAGTGACTTTAGTGAAAAAAAGTAACCCGCCACCAATCCTGCCATTCCCACCTCACTGCAAGGACGTGGCCGGCGCGGTTGTTGGTCACTGAAATAGGGAATAATTGAAACTACAACAATGTTGTGCAAGGACGGTCAACCACAGTTCGATTCAATTGACTGATTGTACAGTTTCACTAAATTCCGATCAATCGTGGAGGAGCAATAATTTGATTTGCGCCGCCAGTCTATGCTCAGCTAAGCCTTTTGTTATCAGTAGTTCATTTTCAATTTTGATCCAAAAACTGATTCAGTAACGAAGAAGAAACTAAGCTTCAAGACGTTGGAATTGACAGAAAGGAAAAGTCTGAAATTGATTCGTGATCATGAATTTTTGAAATTCTGAAGATTAAGAAAGAATTTGCAGGTGTTGCTCGTCATTTAGCCATTAACTATGATCTGCATCCTGGAGATGTGTTCGCTCCGTTTTTGTTTTCATTCGAGCTGTTTTTATTATGACGAAAAGACATCGTTATTTCACCGGCATCAAGCAGAACCACTTCCAATTTATATTTTATTGGCAGAAGCGGTGACAAACGGGTTCTGCCATTCATGGATTGAGCGTTGTAGCGTTTGGAAGGGAGTGCTTCAAAGTTCGAGGAATTTTACCTTGAACCTGCTGAATGTTTATCGGATTTCTGAATATCCGTCTTCGCAATTGGTGAGATTTTAGCCAGAAAGCGACAGGATAGAATATCCAAAAAGGTGGAAATTTGTTGATCTAATCAACCTTCAATCAGGATTCGGTCACCATGGCTTTTTTCACCCATTCAACTCAATGTTCCAGACGCGCATCCACAGTTATTAATTGAGAACTAACGATGCCAACACCAATGCAGGAATCCAACTTCAATTTCCAACTCGAAAGATTTTCTCGACCGGATCAGAAATTTAACCCGCGATTTCCATCGATCTCCATAAAGCTATAATGGGTTTGTGTCACTTCGGGATGTGTGTTTCGTTCGATTGCGGACAAGAATTGGAGAACGGAAAATTTAAGACGCAGTCCGAGTCGGCATTGTTTTCCTCGACTTCATAATTCCGTTGATATCCAAACCACAATTTTACCACACAAGCACTCTTTTCTAAGCGAAATATTCTGCGCAAATTCATTTCACATTTTCACATGCATCCATACGCATTTCAATCGCTTTTGACGTCTTGTTTGTTTCCCAAAACGTCTGAGTTGGTTTCTTGCAATGCACGGGTACACATTGGTACACAGATTTCCACACAATTCAGATGAACCAATCTTCATCCAATTCGATCACAACGCTCTACATGCCGAGGCCTATAATGGGGCTAGGTACCAAAATTTGTATTCGAAGCCGTTGTTTCTTCCAGCTTCATTTCCTATCAGTTCAACATTTCAGCGATAAAAATACAACGAACCAAGTGCTTTCGGTGCGGCCATATTCGCTGCCAATCATCTCCACCAATCATCGTACATGTGCATATTCCAATTGGACCCGGCACGCGCCACATTATCCGCTGCAACCGGCTGGAGGTTCTCACAATTTACGCACTTAGCTTGCAATCGCAGTAATTTGCTTCCGAGCCGAGTGCTTCATGTCAGTAGGAGGCACAAAGTAGCGATTGTCGAATGAATTAACGTTGCCCCGCATGATGCGAGCACCAACCCCTCAGGGTCATCATCCGAATGAGTCGCGAATCATAACATTTTGGACGAATAGTAGTATCATTCTTAACCGATGCAAAATTCTACGTCGTCTTTATTAGATACGTACCTGGAAATAGAGAAAAGAAAGAACATAAATTAGTTGCGAACACGATCAAGTACACAATGTGATTAATAGCTATGATAAACCATCTAAACGAAGAGCCTTGGAAAAAAACAAAACAGCACTCGTCGTCTGCTGGATCTGAATTATTCAATCTACTTTAAAGTTTCCATTCCGTGATCGCCTAGAATCGACGCAACGGTTCAGGGAAATCCCACACCTGAAACGTCTCGAATAACCGATCGGACAAACAAACCAGACGACACAGTCACAGAGCCGCCAAGGTACCGACCGACTGCATGCACTTGGACCAGCGCACAGAGCGGCCAGACGGAGGTGAATAAAAAGGAAAGTTTCAATCACCGCAGCAGACTTGCACAGAACACATGTGCAATTACTCCACACAGCATACTGCATTTTGCCACCGCAGAGTTGGTCAGGGTGACCTGGGGAAGGCGTGGGGGAGAATCGCAGCTTGCATAACTCTAATTCTACTCTCAATTATGTACGAACGGACGGTGGGCCGGTTTGATTCGCTACCGCAATTGGCTACCGGTTAGGACTTCGAGAACTTTCGATACAATGTAATTGGATGTGGAAAGCGCCGCTGGCCGCAGATCGAGAACTTTTTAAACCAAGAACGCAGATCGATTAGCCCCGATTGGGTACAAGGTTCTGTTCGTGGGGTGAGGTTCTAGTGAGTTCTTACGCAAATTTGGACCGGTGGACGCTAATCGATCTGGGCTGATTGTAGCCAGTTTTCAAACTTGAACTCCTCAAGTACATTGAAACGTGTCGTCGAACTTTGGACGGCGTCGCGTTTATTTGAAAATAAATGCCATAATTTTGAACGGGTCACGACGCGATTTGTCCAATTTCGGTTGGAATAAAGTTAATTAAAAACACGACGGAAAATAGTTCGACAACGCACTCGAACGTCAAAAAACTCAACAAACTGCTTTCACCTCACGATCGGGACAGCGGCAAATGTAAATAGAGTGAATAATTGGGCTTCCTGAAAACTTTGAATTTCCATCTTCGTGTAATCGTGGCACAAACAGAGGGGTATGCGTGTCATGTTTGTATCAAAACGGTTCGAACAGGATTTAAGAAGCGAACAGAATCGGTTCTTGATAGAACGTATTTGTCGTTTGCATACACGATTCTTTCTAGATGTCATTGAAACTGTTGAACACTGACCTTCACTCGGACTTCTGTGAGTGAGCTGGATTATCTAAATCAATAAGCGAAGTCAGGAAAGCCGCGGAAGCTGCCAGACTTGAGCACTGCAGTAAGCCGCTTTGGACCCTTCTATCCGGATGATCTCACCGATCAGTAAACTCCATGAGTGCGTATGGGAATCGGAGAAGACCGGTGTGTTGCGACAAGTCAACTTCAGGGCCGCAAAGGCCTTTGCGGCGATCATTCTAGTGTGCTCGTTAAATCGAGATTTATCCGCTAGGACGAATTTTGTATTTGCTCATACAAGGTGGTAAATAGGGCATGCAATACCGGTAATACCGAAACCGAAAACCGGTATTACCGGGCTAAAATGAAATACCGAAATACCGGTATTATATCCGAAAAATACCGGTATTTCGGTATTGCACTTAAAAATTACACATTTTTTTTATATATCAAGTAAATCTATGGAAGATTATTTTCAATCCACGTTAACAGTCCGACATTCAAAACAAGTAAATTAATAATGTATTCAAACACCATAATCTGCCCGAAATTTGAATTTACCTTGCATGGAAATCACATCCTACAGAACTCACATTCACACTTTTTTCGTCATCACCGTCAACATCAATGCGAACTATGATGTAAACTGCTTCATTGAAGCGTCTGTTGTTTTATTTTCTTTTGCTTCATAAAGGGAGATAACCTCACATTAATCAATAATGGTTACTTTTTTGTCAGCGTGCATCGACGATTTGACCTCAGCTAGTGTCATACTGCGAGCGATGACGACACGTATCTTTGAGTATGTTTTGAGCTGTCAGTTTCATTCATTGAGCAAATTTGGTGCGTCTCGCTTGGTGTTTTTTTGTCGTCGAAATGGAGTTTGAAACAAAAATCAGAGAAGATGTTGCTAATTCGTCGGTTTGGAAATACTTCTTACGTGGAATATCAAATCGATGGATGGCTAAGTGTACAAAATGTGATACTATTTTGAAATGCGAAGGTTCCAGTACCAGTGGGATGATTACCCACCTCCGCAGCCGGCATAAAATTAACTTGCAAAAACGGGCAGCACCATCAAACACGGAGCCAGAGAATCAAGTTCCGGCTACTACAAGCAAAGCACAAAATACCGCCAAGAATTCTACAATAACGCAATTCTTTGGAAAAAGGGAATCTTTGGATGCAGTCTACGCACGAATGGCATCAAAGATGGAATTTCGTTTCGTGTTTTATGCCAATCAGAAGATATCAAGTTAGGATTGATGGCTCGCGGTTTCTCCAACCTTCCTCGAAGCGAGCATGCGATCGTGGCGAATGTGAAGAGGTTTTGTTGTGGTGTGATGGAAGCATACATTCAGCAGTTCATAAATCGTCGTAAAAACGGTTTGAAACTGAGTTTGACCTTTGATGAGTGGACCTCCAACCGAAATCGCAGATACCTAAACGTGAATGCGCATGGCAACGGGCAGACTTGGAACCTAGGACTAGTGCGTATCAAAGGTTCCATGAATGCGGAGAAATGTGTCGAATTACTGGATCAGAAAGCGCAAGAATATGGAGTATCCTTGACTAAGGACGTGATGGCGGTCACTACCGATGGAGCATCGTTAATGAAAAAAGTCGGACGAATTCTTGATGCCAGCCATAACCTCTGTCTTGCTCACGGTATTCACTTGGCAGTGGTGGACATCCTATACAAAAAGCTAAATGTTTCAGAACAGACACCTGCTGTTCCTCAAGGTAATTTATTTGTTTGAAACATACGATTGCATATTGCATTATCTACCGCTCTGATATTTTTGCAATTATTCCAGGAATAGACACCGAATCAGAGGACGAATCTGATAGCGAAGGATATGCCCATTTCGAGTCAGCAGCTCTAACGGAATTCGTTGTCAAAGAGGAATATGTGGTGGTAATCAAAAAAGTACGAAGTATAGTCAAGCTGTTCCGTAAGTCACCCGTGAGAAATGATGACATCCTGCAGAAATATGTTATTCAGGAGTTTGACAAGGAAATAATACTGATCCTGGACTGCAAAACTCGATGGAATACTTTACTTGCTATGCTACAACGTTTCTACCAACTGATCAATCCAATACAGAAAGCATTAGTGGACGTGCAAGGTCGATCAAGGATCACTTTTTCCGAATCCGAGATTGAGTCAGTTAAAAGCATTATAAATGTTCTTGAGCCAGTACAACTTGCAGTGGAACAACTGTGTCGAAAAGATGCAAATCTATACGATGCAGATGTTTCTCTGCAGTTTATGTTGGAAGAAATTAACAAGAAAGATTCAGAAATCGCCACAAACCTGGTTGACGCTCTAAGGAAGCGTATTTCTGAACGCCGTTTCGAATATGCAGATCTATTTGGCTATCTGTGCAGTCGTGCAGCTCGGAAATCAAAAAACAACAATTTTGGAATATTTTTCCAAACCTCAAAGGCAACTCTAATTACGCAAGCTGGTGAGATTTTGCACCGCTTTTTGCCTGATTTGCTGCTGTCAGCATCAGCAAGCACATCTACAGAGGAACCACACACAGCAGAAGCTGATGATGGAGAAAGTTCTCTATCAACTGAAGGAAAAGTTGGAACGCCGTCTTCAGCAATCTCGCCAGTACACCCCAGATAAGACAAATAACAATATCGTAAAATCAATCCGCCATGAATTTGCATATTATGAAGCCGAAGGGCAAAAGGTAAATATCTTACCATGTTGTTCGATGCACTGAACACAGTTCAACCTACCTCTGTGGAATCAGAGCGTGCATTTTCTGTGTCTGGAAGTTTTGCAACGAAAATCCGTTCCAGTTTGAATGATGACACGTTGAACACACTGTGCATCCTTAAGAGTTATTTTTTGAGCTTGAAGTAAGCTACAATACATTACATTAAATAAGAATAAAGTGAAACTCCGTGAATTCTAAAGAAATTTCTTTTTATTTTATTCAATACCGGTTTACCGGTTTTTACCGGTATTGAAATTTAGAAATACCGAAATACCGGTATTGGAAAAATGCCCCGGTATTGCATGCCCTAGTGGTAAAGTATTTACAACTTTGGACACATTGGATTGGATGGGACGAGGAAGTTCCAAAAACGCAGATATTTTCGTTATTCCTTTTGTTTCACTTCGTTAATTGCGAACATAGAAAATAGTTTTCGTGAAATGAACGAAACATTCGTATTACATTGCAGCTTCTTCAGCAGGATTGGTCGCCCTAGGTTGCTACTCCGTTATTACCAGATCAGCTATAACTAAACAGAGAACCAACAGACGGTGGTAGCGACGAACATACATCCTCAATGTGTAAAAACGGGCGATCGTAAACCAAGGCAATACCGGCTCCAGCCTCGCTCGAATGTTTGTCCAATAAAGAAAGGGTAGGAATGTATTGACGTGATACTCGCTTCATTGAAAGACAGGAAATCCTTAGAACTTTTACGAGAAATCACTGGGATGGTGGATACAAGGTCGTCTTGATAAACGCTACGCTGAGTTTGCGCGACACAGTTTATACCAACAGTAAGGATGCCGTTGAGACCACTCACTAAGTGTGATGGTTGTTTTTCGTTCGGAAGACCAAACACATTCTTAGAAACGCTTGAGAATCGATAGGAACCATCCGTAATAAGTACGAAACATTTGCGTTGTAATTACACTGAGAACCAACAGATGATGATTGGAACTAACAAACATCCTCAATGGGTAAAACTGGTGATGCTAAATTAAGGCAATATGGCCCCGTCCGAGTGCAGGTCAAATAGGAAAAGGGTAAGAAGGTGTTTAAGTGTTCCACGAGAAAAACTTCTTCGAGAAATGTGTTTGATGTTGGTTAAAGATTCCCAAGTGGCACACTACGATCATAATTAGTTATAGTAACTTGATTATGACTTAGCAAGTCATATTTATGTTATATCAACTGAATGGCAACAAGTGTGCTACAAGGATTGTTTTGGTAAACAATACGCTGAGTTCTTGATTATCTTTGTTTTCGGATTATTTTCCGTTAAGTAGGTTCTAAGTATTTACAGGCGTATGTATTTAAATATTAGAACCGATTTAAACCAAAGGTAAGGATGCCATTGTGGTGATGGTTTACCCCATTAAGAACACAAGATTTTTAATGAAGCTTAATTAGGGTCAATCAAAAAGTGAGATGGTGGTTTTTCATTGTGAAGACAAGGTTTTACTAACAGTTGGAGGCTGATTTAAGCCAAGTCAAGTTTAATGGTGATATTGTGAAGAACTTCTCGTAGTTAGGATTTTCCAAGCTACTTCACTGAAATATATTTATCGATTGAATTCATTATTCACAATACAGAAACATAACCTTACAAATCTACAGATTTAATTTTGCTGTAGGATAACTGTAATTATTTCCAAAATTATTTCAATTCCTTTCAAGATGTGGTTCGTTCTAACTTACAGTTATACGTTCAATGTGAATATGTATATGAATCACGTACTGTTTGTCCCACGTTATGTCTATGTTTTCTTGTATGTTCCTGTTTACTTTATAATTCAAAATAAATTCCTAAAAATTCGCATTAATCAACACTGATAAACGTTTGCCAATCAACTCTCATTATGACATCCTATGTCTGTCAACTCATGACACTTGGGCTGCCGTAACAATTGATGCAACAGATATCCTTAATTGAGGTAAAACAACTTTTTTTTTAAACTACACTTAAGAGACACTTTGAATCGATTTAAACCAACAGTAAGGATGCTGTTGGGGTCACTCATACTACTGGTTTACCATTGGAAAGGCAAGGTGGTTCTAGAAACGCTTAAGAGTCGATTTGGACCGACTTATGTCAACCCTTAAAGGCTGCTGGAGCCTCTCAAAGTTGGCTAAGTTATTGAAAAACTTTCGAGGATCGATTTAGACCGATTTAATCCAATGCAAAGAAAACTGTTGGGGCCACTCACTAATTGTGTTGGTAGTTGTTTTTTTTTTATTGAAAACAAGGTAATTGTTAATAATCCTAGGGAGTCGATTTGAATTTATTGAACATAAAGAATGCTGCTGGATTCTTAGCAGATTTGGTCCAACAGTAATTCAAAATGTCGGCAATCGCTAATTTTTCAGCCATTAATAAAGATGTAAATTTCAAGAATTCCCTAAAGAACTATCGTCCAGAAGGACGTTTTAAAACTAAATAATAAACTTGTAGTTATCGTTCTTTGGGTTATAATTTA
The DNA here is from genome assembly GCA_034211315.2 of Aedes japonicus. Classification (NCBI taxonomy): domain Eukaryota; kingdom Metazoa; phylum Arthropoda; class Insecta; order Diptera; family Culicidae; genus Aedes; species Aedes japonicus. The sequence goes on along the minus strand of JASCZW010006300.1, from coordinate 13,923 downwards.
TCGGACCTTATCAGTTTATGGGCAACCACGTAAAGAAGCTGCGATTTAAGGGATCCCACAATTTTCTGGCAACCGATATGACTCCCTGCAGTATCGAGTCAAGAGCGTCAATAGTTTGGGAGCCACCAACGGAGCAGCGAAATATGAAGAATTGGATTGAAAGGCCACGTCATTCCTGGTAAGCTTCATTGTAGATTAATATCTCGGGTGCATCCGAGCAAAGAAGAATCTCGAGGACACTTTCGCCAAGAAGACGACGGGACGTCAGACGCTGATTTGGAAGCAGATCGCTAGGCTGCACCTAATTAATGGAGAGACCATGCGCGCAGACTTATTGGAGTTCGAAGACCTCGTTCGGCAAATGGCCAGTTAAAAATTGGAGGAGAGTAACATCCGTTTGTCACTCAGGCTCACGCTGCCGGAATACGATCCTTTGTTCACGGCTCTGGATAAGTTGCCGGAGAATGACCTTACGTACGACATTATGAAGACGCGATTACTCGACGAAGAGTTCAACCGAAACGAGTGGTTCAAAACAATAATAATAGGACAGTAAAAGATGACGTATCTTATCTAATCTAATCTCCCACTAACGCAGCTAATTCACGAAAGCATCATTTTTTTTGTCACCGGCCAGGACAACTGCGTAGCATGTGCCGCAAGGAGGACTTCAAGAAATAGAGCGATTCCACAAGCGAGTGTCTGATATCGCTCTACTACTTCGAATCAAGGAGAGGAAGAAAACGTAGACCTCCCGTACCAAACGCTTCCATATAGAATTAAATAATGTGATAATTTGTATTTTATCGTTGTGAGCATAGATGCTAGAAAGATAAATTTATGTTCCTTTTGCCTGAGGGTGGACTCTTGGCATTTTAACCAAAAGTTTGGAAATAATTTGCCAAGGTTATAGCGCCATATCTCGCTCTAAAGACAGTAAAATATGACATATGAAAAATAACTGTAGAAAGGTAACGCCCACTTAGCAACTGATAGGAAAGCCGTAGTGTTCATCGCCGATAGCGAGCGGGATAGCGCCAGAAGTAACATCTTCAAGCTTGATTCCGGATCCAGCGACAATCTTGTGAACACCCTCACTGAATTGAAGCAGTCTATTCAAATCAATGTTGCTAAAGATGATCAATCGTTAACGGCAAGTCAGATAGGAGTTGTCAGTGAAATCAGCAACCAGGAGTAGTGATAAAAGCTAAAGAGGGGCTATCTGCTCCCGATCTGAGATGCGTCCTGTGATTCATTCTATTAAAATTTCTTAAAACGGTACGTCTGCTGTAGACGTTTTAGTTCATTCGAGACCCGATCAGAGATAATTTTAGGTCCGCCAAGAAGTTGACGATAGCAGGCTTTGAAGTTATTTTTGGAAGAAAAATGGTCACACTGAAGAATGATGAAGCTTTTATTGCCACCGCCCTCTTGCGTGGTAACCTTTACGAGCGGGAAGTGCAGGTTGATCAACAAAAAGGAAATCTGAGCAGTTTTGTTTCTGTTAACCGACCGAAGAGATGACAGATTTGTGATTCCTATAACGTACGACCAAAGTACCGAGCAAAGTCCTTGCAACAGATGAAACGCTTGAAGTAAATTCCTGAAGACAACGCTGAAATTGACGACGAAGTTAAAGTAGCCGAACCCGGCAGACTCCCTTCACAACTTGAACGTGGCGAACATTCCGGCCAATCCGGCCGAGGCCACGAGGCACAGCGCAAGTGGAGCGCAACCCAGCAAACACAGGGTCGTATATGATAGCGGATAAGAGTCCAAAGTGGAGGCGATATACGTACATTTTACATGAAATCAAATGGACGCATATACGTATATCAACTCCACTTTGTACTTATGTCCGCTATCATATACGATTTGTGTTTGCTGGAAAATGAATATTTCGCTGGAACTATAGATGTGGTAGATACTGCTGCGTAATTTGATCTCTGAATGATGGCGGGTCAAGAGGTACTACAATCGATGGAATCTAACAACTTGTAGAAACCTACAGAACGACTCGATGAAGTAAAACCTTTGAAAACCAAATTGGTATTCCGGCTCAAGGAGATTCTACCGTCCTGGAATTTAGTACAGGAAAACATTCGCTCCTGTAGCACGACTGGCTACTGTCCGTGTGATACTGACTGTTTCTGTGTATTATGGATATCATTTACACCAAATGGACTTGACGACATCCTTTCATCGTGGCAACCTGAAACAGGAGCGGAGCATCGTTGTTCCAGATGGAGTTTCGGCTGGTTTGCAAGCTGTAGAATTTATTATATCGACTGCAGCAATCGCCACGTTGCTGGAACGAGAGACTAAATTCTGTTTTGCTGAAACTAGGCTTACACGATCAAGATGCGACTTCTGCCTGTATTCATCGGCTGCCAAGAATGAAGATAAAGAATTTTTGTTTATCTTTGTAGATTATGTCCTCATAGCTGGCTATAAAACAGGTGAAACATCGCCTACCTGAGGAATTCGAAAAGTGAAACATTTATTGGGCATGAAGTTTGAAAACCATAAAGATGTCGGAAAGCTGAAATTGTCGCAAGAATCCAACGCTACGAAAATTCTGGCCAAGTAAGGTATGTCGGAATGTAATCCCTTTAAAACATCTACGAAGAAAAGCCTACAGCTAAGTCGATAAGGCGTACTAACAGCAAACCCATACAGAGGATTATTGGGAAGTGTTATGTACCTAACCGGAACTGTGTTTTCCGGTAAACTACTTGGATCGTTCCCAGCAATACCCTACGATACTTCGCTGGAAGATTCAGAAGCGAACAGCCAGTTACTTGAAGACCCCGGCAGCATGGGTTTGGCGTGTAACAAGAAAAGGAGTGCAAGCCACTAGTAGTTACTGGCTTTCGCTTCAAGATGTTCATTGCATCCGCTTCCTGGGCAAGCCGAGAAGAAGCCACAGTATCAACGTCTTCCAGCGAAGCAGAGTATGTCGTTTCTGTTGTAGGAGAACGTATTGATCCTCAGGAAAGTTGGCCTTCATGCAGGGAAGCACTTGGTCCTGTATTATATCGTGTACACTTCGGTATTGGTTTAACACTAGCATCAATGAACAGGTGGCACTATTAAACCGTTGGACACTATTAAGCCAAACACAGCAGGCGGATGTTTGGTTTGGAACTTAAACTTCACTTTTATCCTCATGTTTCTTTGGTGAGATGGACCGGTCTGTGCGGCTGTTGGACAGGGCATCGATGCTGAACAACTTTTCGTCGAAGAACATCTTCTTCAACGTAGAAACCAATCTGTTCGAATTCCTTTGACTCGCTCCATACTCAAGAGGCGTTTCACTCTAGTTCTCGAACAAGCGTGCACGTCTTCATTGATGATTCTTCGCATGGAATTTTCAGAAATGTTGGCTTCCTTGGAACGGGTTGCGAGCAATCTTCACACGGACCGATGTCAGCACGTTTGACGTTCGTGCAAATTGCGGACCTCCACTTCCCAGATTTTTCTGCTTAATACCAGTCTTTAGAGACTTTTAGATGCCAAAAAGTGTGTCCAAATGACATCCTACCACCTTGGCAATCTCTTTCGGCGTCCTCTGGACAAGCAGCAAACTCGTTATCATTTTTTTGGCGTACATTTTCAAGAATTCGCAATTAAACAATTCCGATGTTCCAATGCTGCACTTGAAAGTAAACATAGAAAAATACACTGTCAACAGAAATAAGTCATTTAATACACAAATTAACCGAATATTAAAAATTGCATATTTTTGCATTTTTTCCTGCCGCACCCTGTAGATCACTGTTTAAGATTACCAAAGTGACGGCTGGGCCACAGTTCCTCTCTGAGTGTATTGTTTACAGCCTGTGAATTGCGTAGTTGTGTGGTTTATTGCGGCCAAAAAGGAAGTGGGTCAAGTGGGCACGGGAGAAAAATAGAATGTACGCTCACATAGAAAATCCGGGCTTTGGGTAAAATGCTGAAAATCTGTAATTCAACCATCTCAAGAGTACTAAATATGTTTAACGGCCGGTTGGCTTTGAATCACAAGCGCGGAGAAGAATAGAAGCAGAGTACAGCCGGAAGGAAGACGGGGGGAAAGGTTAAGGGCAGTTTAACCCAAAATCTCTACGTTTAAACACGTGATGTTGCCAAGAAGGTCGGCGATTCGCGAAGTAACGTCCAGAATGTTAAAAACTTCCCAAGCCGCGATGAAGTGAAGAAAAACTGTTGCCAAGACCAGCGCCAGAAAGCTCTTCTCGGAGATGATGAACAGGTACAGTTGCTGTGTGATGGATGATGAAACATACATCAAAGCTGAACTCCAACCAATTCCAGGACGGGAGTTTTCAACAAGAATCGATAAAGTCAACGTGGATAATCGTTACAAAAAGAAGATAATGTCGAAATTCACATCGAAATACCTCATTTGGGAGGCTATCTGCACCTGTGGAAAGCGAGGTGAAGTTTTCGTCACAACAGGCACCATTAATGCTGAAATTTACAAGACTGAGTGCATCAAAAGATGTCTTTTGCCATTTTTTAAGGAGCTGAATTAAAAACCACTTTTCTGCTGGATAAAGAGCTTCATCCCACTATTCGAAAAGCGTGCTAGTATGGTTTGAGACTAATTCGATGAATGTTGTCCCCAAGGACATGAATCCACCGCACTGCCCTGAACTACGTCCTATCCGAACTTATTGGGCCATGATGCAGCGGAAACTCAGAACAATCAAAGAGAAAGCAAAGGTTGCAAATGACATGTGTAGAAATTACAAACAGCTGAGTGTTCAGTAAGCAGTTCAGTAAACGTATTTTTACTGAACGATCGTCAAACTAGTCATGAACTCTCAACTGACAGAAAAATAATGAAAAACTAAGTAAGCGACACAGAAGTTCAGTAAAATTTACAGTAAAAAAACTGTGAAATCGGAAGCACGATGGCTATAAAAAAATACTGAATACATCATCATGCTGTATTCTCAAACGGCTGAAGAGATCTGGTCTCAGGATTCCGAAATAATTGCTGCAAGGTTTGGATTATGGGGATACACGTGAATGGCTCATCGACGCGGACAGTTTTGTTGACACCGCACAACGACTTCCGATGCATTTTGGAGTTGGCTAAGTAGCATTTACAGCTAACGATTTTAGAAACATCTGTTGTTGCCTATGTTTTAATACTTGCAAATAAGTCTGGTGCCTTTAACTTGTTCAGAAAATCAATGGAATATTGTTTGGATCAGCCGCCACCGCTTAAGCTCGCGAAAATGGCAGAGGTTTGACAGGTGTGATTTACACTCTAGTAAAGATTACTGAATTACAGTGATTTTCAGATTTTGTGTTAGTATTTATTATGGTTTTACTGTAAATCGGTAAAGCATTTACTGAACAGCCGATTTTCAATGACAGTTCATTAGTTTACAAAGTAAATTTGAAAAATAACTACAAATGTTCAGTAATATTTTCATAAGAATTGCTGAAAACTTGTAGTTCTTTGACGCATATCTATAAATTGAAGAAATTTTACAGATTATTCAGTAGAAATTCTGTTTTACTGATCAAAACCGTTTTTTTTACTAAGGGGTGTTTCGATCAAAATTTGGTCGACTTAAACTTGACGCATTTCCTTTTATCGTGCATTAAAAAAAATTGCACACCCCTCATTTTGAAGATGTGTGCGTGTAGCATCATGCCTCTATTTTGATTTTGAGATTAGCACTCCAGTTATCAGTACATGGCGAAAGTCCAAACTACTCTCACGCCAAGTTGGCGAAATTGTTGAATATGGCTAAATCAACTGTTACCAACGTATTAAACGTGTTCGGTGAACGTTTGTCGACAGCCAGGAAAGCTGGATCTGGGGGAAATCGAAAGCCAGAGGCCACAGCGACGACAAAAAGATTTGCCGTTGTTTCGAGCGGAACCCCAACCTCTCCGTCCATGAAGTCGCAAAGAAGCTGAGAGTGGCGCCTTCAACCGTGGATAGAGTTAAAAAACGAGCTGGACTGTCGACTTCCAAGAAATTGGTGACACAAAATCGCGACGATAAACAAACCACGTCGGCCAAAGCACGATCGCGAAAGTTGTACACAACGATGTTGACGAAGTTTGATTGCGTGGTTCAGGACGATGAAACTTACGTCAAGGCAGACTTAAAACAGCTTCCTGGACAAAAATTTTATACGGCAACCGGACGGGGAAAGGTGGCACATATTTTCAAGCACATTAAAGTGTCCAAATTCGCGGAGAATTATCTGGTGTGGCAGGCCATCTGTACCTGTGGCTTGAAGAGCAACGTTTACATTGCGACCGGAACCGTCAACCAGGAAATTTATCTGAGCGAGTACCTACAAAAACGTCTACTGCCTTTCCTGAAGCGACACAATCGTTCCGTTCTATTTTGGCCGGATTTGGCATCTTGCCATTACGGAAAAAAGGCCATGGCCATGGTATGCTGCCAACACCGTTTAAGTGCTGTCCAAGGACAAGAACCCTCCTACCACGCCAGAGATCCGCTCAATCGAACAATATTGGGCCATCGTCCAGCGGAACCTTAAGAAGACCCAAAAAGCTGTTGTCAGCGAAAAACAGTTCAAGGCAAATTGGCGTTTTGCGGCGAATATAGTGGACAAGGAGACTGTACAAAATCTTATGGCAGGTGACTGATTCCACGCCAAATCGGTCGGTCACCAAACTCAACAATCTTCGATTTTGATGAAACTTAGTACACGTCTTCGGTATGTTGAAAAAAAAAAATCACTGTGTTAAGATTATTTGGATTCAAGAGTAACTTTTGAGATGGGTGTATGTTTTGTCAACATTTTACTTGAAAAATCGTAGTTCAAAAACCATTACATTTAGAGAAAAACTTTATATGGGGAGTTGTAGAGAACTAAAAAGCTATGTAAAAAAATGTACACTGAAAAAAAAAAAATTTCATAAAGAAAAATCGAAAATAAATACTAAAAATCAAATATAAAAAAAAACATATTTTTAATATTTTTCAAATTTGTTTTGTGGAAATTTGAGAAAAAAAGACACGTTTTGAAAAAAACTCTAGGATGGACGCTCTTATAATAAAAAAGTTTTCCGAAGAGCGAACTTTGGTGCATATTTCAAATTTTGGTTATTCATTATTATAAATGAAAATTAATTATACAATATGATTTTGGAGATCATTAAAAACAATAATGATGATAATGATAAATCACCTGAACGCAACCGTTTTCGAGATTTTTCGGATTTTATTTCAATAGAATGAAAAAACCTCAGAAAATTCGCTCTTTTCTTAAGTTAATCGAGATTTCCACCAGAAATGATAAATTTTCCAAGATCTTCATATTATAACGTTCACATTACTCTAATGTCCTCTTTTCTTTTGATATCAGGATGATAAGAAGACTCATTTGAAAAGAACAAGATAAATAGCACTATTGTTTTAATATTGCAATCAATATATTTATAATTGTTTTATGGCTGTATCGGTCGGGCCGCTCAGAGAATGAAGGAGCGAATTTGCTAAAGCGATGAAAGTAACAGCGAGATAGATGTCGCAGGGGCGACAAGTGTGAAATGGACAGATGATGAAATTATGCGGAGGGTCATATAGAAGAAGCATATTAATCGAACTGCTGACTATTTTGCCAAGCTCCAACGATGTTAGAGGTCGGGTGTAGTGTGTAGAAAACTACACTCCGAACAGTTCGGTGATGTAGCGATGAAAGTAACACATATTGTTTAAGGTAGGTAGACAAATAGCAGCTATAACGTATGTCAGGTATATCTTCTCATAAAAAAAACAGCTAATGTACGCTGCCTGTAAACTACCAGAGATGTTTTATACCTGCATTTCCAAAGGTACCACAGCCAATATATATGCTCATACATAGTCGCATTCATCAGTAAAATCTATCTGAGTGAACTGAAAATGGAGTTTAACATGAAGAAGTGTTGTATGCCGTTTCCCACTAAACGGTGCTCAAAAAACCTTCGTAAATTAACCGAACAAAATGTCAAAAAAACTCAAGTTTATGGGCAAAACACATTTGGACACTTCTTTGATGATTTGTGATAATTGTCGTTTGCATTTAAATAGAACGGAACAATCCCATGCTGCAATTTCGGAGCCTGGTGAGAAACCATCAATTACTAACATTATGGATCCACAACCATCTACATCACGGCAAGTAGACTTGTATGGTCTCGAGGAAACGCCATCGGCAATATCATTAATGTCAGTGCCATCTGATAGCAGTGTGCAAGATTATTCAAGGCGCCATAATATTGAGCTATTTAACAAGGGCGTAGCTGGAATCAACGTTTCGCCAATATCGGCTAAAAGTTCCTGAACGTAAATTATGCCCGCAAAAAGTTCAAAGATGTTTCAAACGGCATTCGGACACACATATTTGGGGATCAAGCGGAGGAGGATGACCTGGAACAATTGAAAGTGAAAGCAGCCGAATATGACGAAATAATCGCGCAGCTAAAGGACCGGTATGCTGATCCAGAAACTTCGAGGGACGATCAAGTAAGGATACTTTCGGTTTTACCACAATCTTGGACAAATCAAAGAGTAATGGCAGAATTTGGAATAACAAACAAGTACATCGTATCACAAGCTAAATTCCTTGCAAAGCACGAAGGTGTTTTAGCTGCCCTAACAAGCTGGGACACGGTCTGAACCCGGAAATAAAAAACCAAATTTTGCAATTTTACGATCAGTGATGAGATTACACGAGCAACCCCTGGTATGAACGACTACGTTTCAGTGAGGAGTGAAGGTAAGAGGTTCATATTCAAAAGCGCCTTTTAGTTTGTTCATTAAGAGAAGCTTTCATTAAATTTCAAGAGATGCATCAAAATGCTGTTGGGTTTAGCTCTTTTGCAGCACTAAGACCAAAGCATTGCAAATTACTTAGCAGCACAGGTTCTCATAACATTTGTGTTTGCACCATTCATGAGAACATTAACTTGATGCTTCATGGTCTTAGAAAATATTCATTCGAGAATGATTATAAATTGTGTTTGAAGAAATATTATGTAGCTCATCAACTAGAACTAAAAAATGTTACCTCCGTGAATGCGAACGATGTCCAGGCTTTTCAGATTTTGAGAGTAGTTTAACAGACAAATTAGAAAAACGTGGTTTAGTTGAAATATCTTTTGAGCAATGGATTTCAACTGATAGATGTAGTTTAGAGACACTTGTTAAACCAATTGATGAATTTATTGCTTATTTTGTGAAAAGTTGGAACAATTAGTATCCCACGATTTTGTCAAATCTCAGCAGTCTAGTTTCTTGAGAGATTATAAAAGTTGTCTTAAAGACGGCGAAGTAATAATAATTTGTGATTTTTCTGAAAATTATTCATTTGTTTTTCAAGATGCTGTTCAAAGTAGTTATTGGAGTAATGAGCAAGCCACTATTCACCCTTTTGTCATTTATTACACGGAATCTGGAATACTTAAAAATATCAGTTTCATTGTTATCTCAGAAGTGTTGAAACATGATACGATTGCGGTGCAGGTGTTTATTTCAAAACTAATAAGCTTTTTGCAAACAAAAATTAAAGTAAAAAGCTACGTTTATGTCTGACGGGGCAGCATCCCAATATAAAAATAGGAAGAACTTTGCAAGCCTTTGTAAGTTTAAAAGAAATACAATATTGATGCTGAATGGCATTTTTTCGCAACATCCACGGTAAGGACCTTGCGATGCAATTGGTGGTACATTAAAACGAATGGCAAGATATGCAAGCCTTGCTGTACAACATGAACACCCTATAAAAAGTGCATTAGAGTTATTCGAATGGGCGAACCAAAAAAGTGATGATTGTTTAACAAAAATGTCGTTTTGTTATGTATCACATGAAGAGTATGAACAGGGGTAGCAGAATGGAATGAAATTTACCGACAGACTAAAACGATTGCAGGTACACAAAGTACCACTCATTCGTTCAATTTCAGAAAACGAAGTTTTTGTAAAACTGTTTTCGAATGACGAAAGAAGGCAGGATTCATAATATATATAAAAGCAATCAATAGTTTATATAATGTTTATGTAATATTATCAATGACCGAGACTAATAAATGGTATATATAAATATAAATCCAACCATAATTCATTATTTTTGTCTTATAACTTTAAGTGAAGCTTTTTCAATCAGACGAGCTGTTAAGAGTAAGTAAGAGCACATACATGTGTTTTAAAAGGCTAAAAACACAAGAGAAACAATCGTTAGCTATTGTTGTTTTAATATCACGAGTAATTTATGAAAAGGGCGTATTTTTTGAGGTTTTGAAATTTTATTGAAAGAAAATCAGAAATATCTTGAAAACAGTTGCGTTTACGTGGTTTATCATTATAATCATTATTGTTTGTAATGATCTCCAAAACCATATTGTAACATCAAAATTTATTTATAAGAATGAATAACCAAAATTTGAAATATACACCAAAAGTTCGCTATTTGAAAAACTTTTTTATTATAAGAGCGTCCATCCTAGAGTTTTTTTAAAACGTGTCTTTTTTCCTCAAATTTCCATACAACAAATTAAAAAAATATTAAAAATATGTTTTTTAGATATTTTATTTTTAGTAATTATTTTTGATTTTTCTTGATGAAAAAAAAAATTTTTTCTGTGTATATTTTTTAAGAAAGGCTTTTTAGTTCCCTACAATTCCCTTATATAAAGTTTTTCTCTAAATGTAATGGTTTTTGAACTACGATTTTTCAAGTAAAATGTTGGAAAAAACACATACATACATCTCAAAAGTTACTCTTGAACCCAAATTATCTTAACACCAGTGGAATTTTTTTCCAACGTACCGAACTCATGTGCCAAGTTTCATCCAAATCAATGATGATCGGGTATGATTTTAGGGATTTCCGGCACATTCTGGATGGAATCCCTCAGGTGCTAAACTAAAGACCCGACAATTTGCATTCGGTAAAAAGGAAGCTTAGCTGGATATTTCTCCTGTATTCTGTGATAAGTGAACTTGAAAAAGAAAAAGAATTTGACTTATTAATAAAAATTTGATCGACTCACGCACATTATTGGTTGACCAAATTTTGATCGATCCCCCTATAAATATAAAAATTAGGATATGATGTGTAGTTATGCCAGATGATCATTACATTTTTTTCTGTCTTTATTATGCTAAATGGCTATTATGCCAAACGGGCATCCTCCGATTATAATATCTATGCGACATTAATTTTTCTTACAGACAAATTTTCTGTTGAAAACGGAGCACGGAAACATTCGCACTCGTAAAAGAGTCCTCCGAAAGGATCCAATCGTGTCTCAGTCGTTCGGTTCGTTTTGCGGTCGTTCTGCGGGAGTAGTTTGCTTGAGGGTCGTTGATTGCGTTCGATGGCTGTTCTGTTCTGGTGCCATGTCGCTGTGCCTTGCCTGCACAACGTTTTTGACATTGTGCAGTCTAATGCTTTCCACCGGTCACATGGCCAACGACAAGCTTTAGTATCCAAAATACACGGTCGCTTCGGAAGAATTGATTTGTCAAGCACGGCACAATTTGCGCTCAAGCTTGCAAAACACAAATGCATACATAACAACAAAAAAATCAAGCTCAAAAACCGTCCGATGAAAACGGGTTTGATGGCTTTGAGAGATAACAACTTTGCTAAATTTTGACGAAACTTATTGGCGAGCGCCAACTGAGCCAGTCTTGTATTTCCTGTTCAGAATAATCAGAATTATTTTCGTTAATTTTGCTGAAGTTATTGAATCGAATCTTAAATTCACTCTAATTTCCTTGTTCAAGTACAGAAAGGGAGTGATTGTAACTCGCCTAAAATCCCATAACTCCGTCGTGTTCAACATCTTAGACAGACTCGAATTAACTCTTCAACGCTTTCAAGTGCCGTTCTGACACGCAAATCACCGCAGCTATCATCAACATAACCCTACTTGATCCCAAAACCGCCCGGTCAATCTGAAAATTTGCAAACCGAAAACATCTCACGCCCTAACCTTCAATTCTCGATTTAGCCGTGTATCTTCGTAGCAAGTCAGATTTCGCTGCTTCCTCAATGCCATTACATAGTTAGCCGAGCAAACGATCATCGAAAACAGTGAGGCGCATTGGAATGAGTTTCCCCGAAAAGTAGCAAACCAGTTATCTCCGGCCAGATGAAATTGTTGTTTTCGAACCGAAAATTTGGACGGTCGTCGTCGACGATTGGCCGGCCAGTGCCACCAGATGGCATTGGAATTTTATTCAAGGCGAAATTCTCCATTCAAACCATCGGACCCAGCGCTCTGTTGATTTGTTGAGAGGTTGTTGGACCGACTATCAAATTTTAATACATGCAGATCTGATAGGCATATGGTCGACACAGAGTAATAGGAATAGGAGGACAGGAAATCGATTTACGTTCATTGAGTTGTCACCGGAGCTGCAAACAGGATTTGCTTGTATGTTGTGGTCCCGTCTATTTACCATGGTTACAATCGCTCCGTCCATCTATGTGCATACAGCTGTGTGCGGACGGGGGCAGTAGTCGATAAATTTTAAGTGCAACTGGAAGCAAACGTGTGATTTCTCACGAACTGTCCTGGGGCGATTTGATTAAGTGAAAACACATCTCTTCGATCGCGCAGAGATCTCCGCAGTCCGATAGGATTTTCAAGGTCGCTCTCGGCACACGACCGTGAGCGATTCCATCAGCCGAGATCTGTAATGGAGTGAAATTATCACCATTACGATTGGGTCTATGATGAGCGCGCACTTTCATTCCCCGCGCTATTAAAGCGATTCATTTTTTTGCGCACTGTTGCCGAATGGGGGGAAGGCGGGGGGAAGGAGTGCCTGAATGGGACAACATGGGTCGGGGTGTGGCTCACGTGTACAACCGAACTAGCGTTAAAGTTGTTTTGTTTATTTAGCTTTATTGTTTTAGCCTAAAAAATGCGGCATATTTCTGGTCGGCCACTGGTGGTCTAGTTGCGCAAATTCGCGTGCTCATACGGATGAGTCTTTAGTTGATTCAGGTGTTGATCTTCACGACCACGACGACCACCGGCAGCATCTTCCATTCCATTTGTGACGAATAATGCGTACTAGCTCCCCAAGGCAAACGCGACTGAGCTATCCACATGTGTGCGGAATGCCGTTCTCTTTAGGTCATCCATACATCCAACCATAATGCAGTTGCTTCTTTATTCGGACACAGCCAGCGGGGCGAGATAGAGATAGAGATAGAGAGAGACCCGGTTTCGGTTTCATGGGTACCTGTTATGCTTTTTCTGTTGCCTGCCACTTGACTTCATGGGTGCCGTAAATTGCATAAGTCACACTCACACGAATCATCTGGCCGCCCAGATGATTGTTTAGCGCGATGCGACTGGCTCTTCAAGTCCGCTCGGAAGATCTACCCTGCTGTTGCCCGTCGTTGTTTACTTTGCGAGTGTCTCTCTCGGGAGCACCGCAGTTCAGATGGAGAATGATGCACACCCATATTGTATGTAGTTGGGCGATGATCGGTGGTAATTACTTCACACTAGGCGGCTCATCGTCGATTACGATTTACAGCGGAGTATCAATGCATTCCGGAGCTGGATCAGACGACCTGCTCGCTAGCTTGGGGTGGTAGTGCGTGACCCAGTTGAACGGGGGTCGATTAGTCAGATTAATGCACCCGGAAGTTTCGTTACATCCTTCTTGTATGCCATCTTCGGTTACGGCTTAATGTTCCACAGAAGCCACTTGCCTCGATAGTCTTCTTACTAACCGGATGCGGCGTGAACGTTTTGTTTCGCAATTCCAATTCTCAGAGTGCTTGAAGGTTTCTCTCGAGCAAAGTGCATGATTCATCACTCGTACAGAAAATCACTGGCCTTAAAAACATTTCCCACATAGTGCGAGAATCTGTTTGGCCGCCAATTTTTCAACCAGACGCAGTTATCCGTTTT